>BLSH010448246.1:939482-950344 GCA_018402905.1 Glandirana rugosa | reverse complement strand
GCAACTCAAAGCAGCGGTATGTAAAATCTCTAATTTCTGCTATCTGTCCTCAGAGCAACAGCACAGACAGCAGTAGTAAAGTAATCTATCTCAGGATGCAGGATCAGGTCTTAAAATGTCTCAAATCTCTCCCTCACGCTTTCAGCTTCCTTTCCCTACACTAACCCAAGGAGCATGTGACTGCAGCACTACGTGACTCCAGCTTATAAAGAGGCTGGGTCACATGATGCACTGGCCAATCACAGCCATGCCATTAGTAGGCATGGCTGTGATGGCTTCTAAGGGCAAACCAGTGAAACGCTTGTTGATTGGCTGCCCTGCAGCTTCTCAACACGTGGAGTAAAATAGCAGACCCCCGGACCGAACCCGAACGATTTTTGAAATGTCCGGGTCCGTGCCCCGGACACCCGAAAGTTCGGTACGGACCCGAACGTTACAGTCCGGGTTCGCTCAACACTACTGATGATACAAAGATAAGCAGGGCGATAACATCACAACAGGATATTGACATTTTACAGAATGACCTGAACAAATTAACCAATTTCCGACCGCCAACCGCAGGTTGACGGCGACAAGGTGGCTCGATATTGCAAACCGCCATCATATGACGGGGGCTGCGAGATCGTGCACTGTGAGCGCACGCTCATTGTGTCCGGGGGGGGGGCCAGGGAGCGGGTAGGGTGTACTCGATTTCCGCCGGCTATCCGCGATGCCCCCCCGCAGTGAAAGAACGGAGATCCGTGCATGTAAACACGGATCTCCATTCTGTGAGAGGGGGAAGGGCTATATGGAAGCCATGATCACTCCCCTTCCCCTGCCAGTCAAACACTAATACAGTTAGAACATGCCCAGGGAACACAGTTAACCCTTAGAGCGCCCCCTCCAGGTTAACCCCTTCACTGCCAGTGGCAGTTACACAGTAATCAGTGCATTTTTATAGCACTGATCGCTGTATAAATGTCAATGGTCCCAAAAAAGTGTCAAAATGGTCCGACATGTCCGCCGCAATATCGCAGTGCCGCTAAAAATCACAGATCACCACCATTACTAGTAAAAAAAAAAAAACAAAAAAAACCCCAGAAATGAATTCTCATCATCCGTAAACGCGGCCACTTTTGCGCAAACCAATTAATAAGCGCCAATTGCGATTTTTTTTTTATCACAAATATGAGAAAGAATATAAATCGGCCAAAACCATTGAAAAAAAAATTTTTTTTATATTTTTTTTTTTGGATTTGTATTTTAGCAAAAAGTAAGAAATTTGGGTTTTCTTGCAAAATTGTAGCTCTTCTTTTGTTTATAGTGGCGATCAGAAATGATGCAGCGGTGATCAAATACCACCAAAAGAAAGCTCTATTTGTGGGAAAAAAGGACGCAAATATTGTTTGGGCATAACATTGCACGACCACGCAATTGTCAGTTAAAGCGATGCAGTGCCGAATCGCAAAAAGTGCTCTGGTCCTAAAGTGTATAATCCTTCCGGGGCTGAAGTGGTTAACGGAGTGGGCAGAAAAATGGCAAATTAAGTTTAATGTAGAGAAATGTAAGGTAATGCACTCGGGGGCAAAAAACATAAATGCAAAGTACGCACTAGGGGGAGAGCCTCTGGGGGAATCAAGAATGGAGAAGGATCTGGGAGTCCTAGTAGATGACAGGCTGAGCAATAGCATGCAATGTCAAGCTGCAGCAACCAGAGCAGGTAGAATATTAGCATGCATAAATAAGGGGATATGCTCCAGGGATAAAACTAATATAAAAGCCTGGTTAGGCCACATCTGGAGCATTCTGTCCAGTTCTGGTCACCAGTCCTCAGAAAGGATGTACTGGAGCTGGAGAGAGTCCAAAGGAGGGCAACCAAACTGATAAGGGGAATGGAAGACCTTACTTACAAGGAACGCTTGCAAGCGCTAAACTTATTCTCTCTGGAGAGGCGACACTTGAGAGGGGACATGATTGCGATCTATAAATATCTAAATGGGGATCCAAGCATAAAAGATAAACTGTTCAGTCTCGGGGACTGTAGAAGGACAAGGGGACACACATTGAAACTAGAAGAGAAAAGGTTTAATCTTAGAACTCGTAAGGGGTTCTTCACTGTCAGGGCAATAAGGATGTTGAAGTCTCTCCCACAACTAGTGGTGACTGCGGGGAGCATGGATATATTTAAAAAACTCTTGGATGTATATCTCAATAAGTACAACATACAGGGATATGGGTACTGACAAGAGTACACCTACACAGGTTGAAGTGGATGGACTGTTGTCTTTTTTCAGCCTTAACTTCTATGTAACTATGTAACACGTGTGTCTATGTATAATATTTTTTATGCATTTTGAAATGTTCTTTTTTGTTCTTATTATTGGCATTGCCTATTGGGTTATCACTTTGAATTATTTGAGTGATTTTAGAAGGTTTTATCACATTTATTTACCATTATTTCAATATGATCATGCACATTTTAAGGAGCAACAACACACCACTATAAAAAATATATATTGTTTAGTTTTATAGTGATTGAGTACACTTTAGAGGGTGGTTGCAGCAGATCCATATTACCCATTTACTTAATTTTATAGCAGTGCATGAGTCTTTGTATTTAATGATATCAATGAGCATCACATGGTAAGGTCCTCTCTGTTCTTTTCAGTTGTCTAACCACCTTCCCATCCAGCCTCCCAGTGTCTGAAACATGTTCTGTGTACTGCAATAGAGCCTGATTGTCTCACATGCTGGCACTCCTATTCTCCGTCTGATTTCTGGTGTTCAGGGCATTATGAGCTATTACTATAATTCTTTTTAATGAGCAGACTGCTGAATTAAAGGATGTTTAATTATATTTATTATATGTTTCATTCCTCTACATCCTGTATCTTCTGTGCACTTACAGTTGATAGTGAAGTCAACTTTGACAGATCCACAATGTCAACAAAAATTGTTTTGGATTATGGTTTACATAGCAGTAGCAAACCAGTGGCCAAAGATGACCTTCTAATAAATCATTGGATGACCTTCTAATAAATCATTAATATAACTGGGCCTGGTTAATCAACAGGTCCTTAAAGCAGACCTTGCACTAAAATGCAAGATCCACTTATTACATACTACCTCCACGCCACCCCCGCCCCCAATTCCCCAATTTGAAGAATACTTACCTTACCCCTGACTTCTGAATTGGAGAGAGTGGTGTCACAATCCCTCCAGCAAGATCCTGAAAATACTGAGTATGCCAAATCTTGCAAAAATCTACTTCACAAGAGTGCAGGAGCAAATCCCCTATGAGCCTCTGGCTAAAATCAGGGTTAAGATAAATATTTTTTAGTTTCTGTACTTTTTATTGAAATAAACAACTATTACTGGAGGAAAGGGATCCTCTCAACAGACATTTTTTTACCTTAAAAAAACATTAAAGCGATACTAAATTCTCTGGTATACTTACCTGCGCTGTGCAGTTGTTTTAAACAGAATAGCCCAGATCCTCCTCTTCTCAGGTCCCCCCCATGCTTCTGGCTCCTCCCCCCTGCCGAGTGCTGAGCCACTGCTCTGTTTGTCCATTCAGACAAGGAGCCGCAGTTTGGCATGTGGTGCATACTAGCACATTATACCTTTACCTTACAGGGTTTTTTTTAATGCCTTTATTAACGCCTGTAGATTCCAGAGCCTCTTTCATCCTCTGGAACTCTCCACCTCAATCTCTCTGGCTATCTGTTATTCTGTCTGTTTTTAGGGGATCCCTAAAAACAAATCTCTCTTGGGAAGCCTATCCCATCTTAAAATTGTACATCTACATTCTCCACCAGCTTATCATTCACAGTTATTAGCTTTTTTTTATCGTGTATCTGTAAATTGTCTATTGTAAGCTCTGTCATGCAGGACCATCCTAATCCTCTTATATTAAATTGGATTGTAGGTGTGCTGTTTCCCTTTACTTTGTAATGCACTGCACAAACTGGCCATCTTACTTCCTTATATACCATTGTGTACCCTGGATTGCAAAGCAACTGCCACCGTTTTGCCAAACTTCATTTGTCCAGGTTGGCAATATGGCTCCTGCTGGTATTCATGGTTTGTGGTGGTTGGCAAAAGCAAAATGGCAGCGGTTGCTTAGCAATCCAGTGTACACAATGGTATATAAGAAAGAAAGATGGCCTTTTGACTCCATCTTCTTGAGGGAGTCAAATGACGAGTGATGAAATGCGTCAGGGTGGAATCAATGATGCCATCACACTAAACTTGAAGTGAGGTTGAGATGCATGGTTAAAAGGTGATGCCAATTTCTTGATACTTCTTAAGGGGCAGCACACGGTATACCTACAAATTATATATCCATGTGCATGGTTTAAAGTGCACTGATCCATGTAAATGTAATATTTAGTTTTTAATAAAAATCGAGTCTTTTATTATGGTAAAGTGTGATGATGGTCAATCTTTGATTCTATTTGAACTAAGAATGTCTGAGGATCCTATTCATTGGAGCAGGAGGAGCTGGTGAATCTGAGGATATACCATACCAGTGGATTTAACCCGCGATTGGGGGAAGGCATACAGTGACCTAGTTTTAGGTCTACCATGGAGGTAAGTGCATTATACTGCTGGTGGTGGATAAAACATGGTGCAGTTGCTTTGGGATACGTATTGTTATTACAAGCAGCATACTACCAAGCAGATAGTTTGACATGGACTTTCATATATATATATTTTATGCATTGGATTTTATTTTTTAATTATTTAAGGAGGTTTCCACCACTATTCACTATATGCACTGTATGTTTATGAAATACTCAAACATCATATTTTTTCATCTTTTATTCTGTGTTGCTTTAGGGTGTAATTTTCATTTAGAAGTTATATGTCACATGATACCTTATGGGTTTTCAACATAACACTCAGTTTATTATTGTGCTTACATTTACTACTTTAGATTGTGATGGTGAATGATTATCACTGTGATATTTATATAAATGTTTTTCACTACTATTCACATGTTGCATAGGAGGTTGCCACCACTATTCACACATTAAAGATTAAACAGTGGTCAGCGCTACACATTTTTGTATTATATCTTACCAACATGCCATTGCAATCTGGCAGAAAACCAGAGTAACTGGAAGAAACCTAAGCAAGCCCAGGGAAAATGCCATGCATATAGTGTCTTAGCCAGGATGTGAACCACAGTGCTGCAAGACAGAAGTGCTAACCACTAAGTCGCTATGGATAAAAAGTTCCATAATATGCAAAGTGAATAATTATCACATGTCAGCTTTTTACCAGGTGCCAGAACATGTCAGACAACTATTCTACAAAGCTGTCTCTGACAGTGGGGTTGGTTTACTAAAGGCAAATAGGCTTTGCACTTTGCAAAGTGCAGTTGCACTCTGCAAGAGCAGCTGTTCCAGAGCTTAGTTAATGAGCAGAAGCTCTGATGACTTCCGTCATCCAATCATCTGCAAGCAAAACTGCTGGTTTTTTTTTTTATTTCCCTTGCACATGATTGGGTATTCTTACAAAGTAAAGCTTTACCTCATTTACCAAGATCTGGAACAACTGTACTTACAGAGTGCACAGTCTTTATACCTTTAGTAAATCAACCCCAGTGTCTTACTTTCTTTTATTCTGGACCAGCCTTTCTCAATTTTCAACACGAGGAACCCTTGAAATAATTCTCTGGTCTCGGTGGAACCCCTGCTAAAAATGAAAAATCTACAACTCATGATACATTAGTGTGATGGTCAATGGGAAGAATGCTGCTTACACTCAGGGGAGGGCTGGCCCAGGGGGTAGGGTGGCAATTGCCCCCCAGGCCACCCTAACTTACATTTAAAATGGCTGATGGCTGCTGCCCGCTCACACTTTTTTTTCTTGTAGAGGAAGGAAATAGGGCCCAGGGACGCAGCCACCAACTAACTGCAGGCAAAGGGGGGCGCCCAGGGCCGGCCCTACCATGGATCCCGCTAGGCCCATTGGGTGGGCATGGATGGTGAGCTTATTCGGTGGTTCAATGGGCCACTTGACTGGACTTGCCCCCCAGGCCTACGGCTGCCAGCCCTCCCCTGCTTACACTTGTGGTCATTGGGAAGAATTACCCCCTTACAGATAGCTAAAAAGATCAATGGTGTCATTGGGAATTTATCTGAGAGGTAGAAATTGACCATTGCTCAAGGAACCCCTAGTAACCTCCGGAGGAACCCTGGTTGAGAAACCCTGCTCTAGACATAAACTAGCCAATACACACAATACAGTTGGCAGTGTTGGACAGAAACCTTTCTCCCAGTTGTTGAGAGCGATTTATAACCTTCAGTGCAGCCATTCCTTTCCTTACTGCGGTGATATGGTGTTGTGTCTATTATGTGAACACAATCTTTTTGATTTATGCAGAGCAGTTTATGTTAGTAAATGAGTCCAATGTGTTTGTGCTTATATATAGTAAATTATTTGTATTTTTGTCTTTGTTTTCTGTCTGACCACTTTGTGTTTTCTTTGTCTGCATTCTGGCAGCATCGGAATTCTTCTTACCTGCTGTGGCATACATACCAGAAACATGATGTCACTTGGATAAGCCGCAGTAACTAGAAAAAGAAATACATTACCCTGGAGAAGGTGATAATGATGGCAGTGAGAAAGTGTTTGCTACCTTTGTTGTGGTTGCTGTGATTTGCTACAAAATTAACACCGACAGTTATCCAGTCACATCTTCATAATTGTTACATTGCAGCAATTGTTCATTTAATACATCACTCAACACATGTGGAACTATTGCTCAGCTAGGACTGTATGTGTACTTTGCCTGATAATCTCATGTATTTGTCTATTAAAGCACAGTTTCTAGATATCATTACAATATACAGCTATACAGACGATTGCCTGATATATACACTATGTTACCAAAAGTATTGGGACACCTGCCTTTATATGCACATAATCTCTAATGGCATCTCAATCTTAGTCCATAGGGTTCAATATTGAGTTGGCCCACCCTTTGCAGTTATAACAGCTTCAACTCTTCTGGAAAGGCTGTCCACAAGGTTTAGGAGAGTGTCTATGGAGATGTTTGACCATTCTTCCAGAAGCACATTTGTGAGGTCAGGCACTGATGTGGACGAGAAGGCCTGGCTCACAGTCTCTGCTCTAAATCATCCCAAAGGTGTTCTATTGGGTTGAGGTCAAGACTCTGTGCAGACCAGTCAAGTTCCTCCATCCCAAACTCACTCATTCATGTCTTTATGGACCTTGTTTGTGCAAAACAATCCCACATCCTAACACCCCCCCCCCCACCCCACCAAATGATTTGGTCCAGTGCAAAAAGCAAGGTCCCTAAAGACATGGACAGGGGAGGGCTCGCAGCCTTAGGCCTTTGGGGCAAGTCCAGTCAAGTGGCCCATTAAAGCACCGAATCAGCTCACCATCCATCTTCCATGCCCATCTGTTTTTTCAACGCAGCCTCACCAGTGCCCATCAATGCAGCTTGATCAGTGCCCATCAATGCAGCCTCACCAGTGCCCATCAATGCAGCCTCATCAGTGCCCATCAATGCAGCCTCATCAGTGCCCATCAATGCAGCCTCACTAGTGCCCATAAATGCAGCCTAATCAGTGCCCATCAGCTCAGCCTCACCAATGCCCATCAATGCAACCTCACCAATGCCCATCAATTCAGTCTCACCAGTGGCAATTAATGCAGCCTCATCAGTGGCCATCAATGTGGCCTCCCTCACCGGTGTCCATAAATGCAGCCTCACCAGTGCCCATAAATGTAGTCTCACCAGTGCCCAAAAATGCAGCCTCATTAGTGTCCATAATGCAGCTTCACCAGTGTCCATCAATGCAGCCTGATCAATGCCCATAAATGCAGCCTGATCAGTGCCCATCAATGCAGCCTCACCAATGTCCATAAATGCAGCCTCATCAGTGCCCATAAATGCAGCCTGATCAGTGCCCATCAATACAGCCTCACCAGTGTCCATCAATGCAGCCTGATCAGTGCCCATCAATACAGCCTCACCAGTGCCCATAAATGCAGCCTCCCCAGTGCCCATCCAATGCAGCCTGATCACTGGGGTGGGGGGGAGATGGGATGTGGGGGTCAGCTGGGGGTGTCAGGGTCTATCACCTGGCATCTCAGCTGGTTCTTTCACACTCCTGGGGGGTTTATGCTCCTGGCCCTGGGGTCAAGTTTTAGCCAGCGCTTAGCCCCACAGCCCAAGCCAGTCACATGCGCCCTACTTCTGCCTGCCTCCAAGACTCTGGTCTCTGGGAGTTGTACTTTCCTCTGCGCTGCTCGGGAGCTTAAGCATGGACTAAAACTCCTGAAATGCAGCCGCGGCCATGCCCCAGCCTGACTTCCTACAAAAGAAAAAAAAAGGCAGCAGGCAGCAGCCGCCAGCCATTTCAACATACGCCAAAAAAAAAAGAAGAAAAGATTGCGCAAAAGGACAAAGGAAATAGCTGCAAACACCTCACTAGACCAAAAAGTTCAAATAACTGATAAAATATACTTGGTGTTGTGCTTAAAGTGATGGCTCGTTATTTCTAAGCAAACAATATAAATGAATAAATGTCTTTCACACAACAGTCCCAATTAAAGGAAAATAAAGAAAAAGTCCAAAACGTGTTGATAGGTGCAACATGTGACGCAAATCCAAGGTCAGTGACTCCATGGTGCTGTGGCAAACCAAAAGTGACAAGATGGGTGCTTACCAGAGCAATTGGATTGTGAAAGACTTTATTTTGTTGAGTGCACTTCATTTGCAGTATTCATTTACACCTACGTGGGTGTGTGCAGAGTCTGGACTGTATCGCACACCCCATTTACATGTCTCTATATATCATAATTTGTTCATTTTTTCATTTATATTGTTTGCTTAGAAATCATGAGTCATCACTTTAAGCGCAACACCAAGTATATTTTATCATTTTCAACATAAGTTGTGGCAGCCTGGGGGGCAATTGCCACCCTGCCCCCCGGTCCAGCCCATCCCATGGATGAGCGAGTTTGGGTTGGAGAAACTTGACAGGCCTGCACAGAGTCCTGACCTCAACCCGATAGAGCACCCTTGGGATTAATTAATGTGGAGACTGTGAGCCAGGCCTTCTCGTCCACATCAGTGCCTGACCTCACAAATGCACTTCTGGAAGAGTGATCAAATATTCCCATAGGCACACTACTAAACCTTGTGGACAGCTTTCCCAGAAGAGTTGAAGCCGTTATAGCTGCAAAAGGTGGGCCAACTAAATATTGAACCTTACAGACTAGAGTTGAGCGAACACCTGGACATTCGGGTTCTGCGGGTCCGAACGAACTTTGGGAAAAAGTCCGGGTTCATCACCGAACGTTGCCCGAACGTTATCCCGGACCCCGAACCCCATTGAAGTCAATGGGGACCCAAACTTTTAGGCACAAAAATGGCTGTAACAAAGTCCTGGCAAGTGCTAGAGGGCTGCAAAAGGAAATAAAATGGGGGTAAGAGTGGGGCAAGTGCCCTACAAAAAATGGGGATAGGGAAAATAAATTAAAATAAAATAAACTAGGAGATGATTTTTGAACAATAATGTGTCACTTACAGCTGCAGCTACAACCTCTCCCTTTAGAACTAGGAGATGATTTTTGAACAATAATCTGTCCCTCTAAGCAGAAGCCTCTACCTAGTGCAGTCAGATCGCTCAAAGCAGCAGTATGTGAAATCTCAAATTACTCCCACAATCTGATAGTTGTGTATGATCCCACAATCTGATCGTTGTGTACGATCGTAGCGATCGTTGTGTTATGCAGAGTTTGATCTGCAATCTGTCACTCAAAGCAGCAGTATGTGAAATCTCAATTTTCTGCAATCTGCCCCTCAGAGCAACAGTAGTAGTAATCTCAGGATGCAGGATCAGATGTTAAAATGTCTGCAATCTGTCCCTCACAAAAACGCCGGCAGCATCCTCTCCCTACACTAACCCAAGAGCATATGACATGCAGCACTGTGACTCCAGCCTCATATAGAGGCTGGGTCACATTATGCACTGGCCAATCACAGCCATGCCATTAGTAGGCATGGCTGTGATGGCTTCTAAGGGCAAACCAGTGAAACGCTTGTTGATTGGCTGCCCTACAGCTATTCAACATGCGTGATCAACTACCAGAACCCGAACATTTTTTGAAACGTCCGTGTTCGGGTCCGGGTCCTGGACACCCCAACGTTCGATACGGACCCAAACGTTACAGTCCGGGTTCGCTCAACACTACTACAGACTAAGACTGGGATTCCATTAAAGTCCATGCGCGTGTAAAAACAGGCGGCCCAATACTTTTGGTTTTTTTCTGGTACAATATTTTTTATTGAGAAATGCACAGATGCAGATCAGCAGGTTACCCACGCAGGGGGATCAGGTGGAAAACATAGAAATACACAGAACATCAATGAGTGAACCAAGAACAGGTCTGTTTTATAGAGCAAGTGCTCAGAGTATACCCCTGCGGCCAGGCCGTAGGTCTGCAAAAATGACCGAAAACTGAAGGCACATATCAGAAAAGATTGATATATATATATATTTGTTCATTTATTTTTTTTTAAAAACTGTCATACAGTAATAATGAGCAATGTCAATACACTCACTGACATAAAAAAATGTTGGACTGCTTGATATACAAAAGTCGAACCAGAGAGAAATCCAAATGTGGACAGCATTGCAGCATTAGGTATACTGTGGGGTACCCTTGGTCAAACAGATTGCCCACCCTACCTGTTTCTGAACTTACAGTGAGCTAATCAATTTCTAACCAAGCACGTTAAATCTGGATGACTGTGTAAGGGACTGTTAGGAAAAATAAGACGAAAAATGGACCAACAGTAAAATCACGAGAAAAAGTCCCCATATGAGACTCGT
>BLSH010448246.1:883912-898167 GCA_018402905.1 Glandirana rugosa | reverse complement strand
CCCCCCCCCCCCCCCCCCCCCCCCCCCCCCCCCCCCCCCCCCCCCCCCCCCCCCCCCCCCCCCCCCCCCCCCCCCCCCCCCCCCCCCCCCCCCCCCCCCCCCCAGGGAAGCGCACAGGGACCCTGGGAACAGCAAAAGACAAGCAAACTGGATAGGAGGGGCAGTATATAGAGCAGAGTTTCTCAACCAGGGTTCCGTGGAACCCTAGGGTTCCTCCAGAGGTTGCTAGGGGTTCTGTTAGGAAAATGGCCATTCTGGGTGCCTGTGCGCGCCAATGGCGCCAAATGGACTATTTAGGCAGACAGCACCCTGCGGCGGATGCTGTCCATTCTACAGTGTTTCCTGCACCTGTGACCCCCCTGTGTTTACTCTGCTGAGACTTCCTGTTCCTGTGACCCCAGCTTCTACTTTGGACTTTGCTGACATCTGCCTGCCCTGACCTCAGATTGTTTACAACTAATCTTCTGCCTGCTCCCTTATACTTCAGCCGCCTGCATGCTACGGACCCAGCCTGTACCCGACCATCCGTTTGCCTGATCCCTCTGTACTGCACCGCCTGCCAGTTGCTGACCCGGACTGTACTACTACTCTCCAGCCTGCACAAGCTTTAACGGACACCTACCTGCCACCAGAGACTTGTCCAGCTCTCGTGCCCCCCTGGGCTTCACAACCATCTTTGTGGTGGTCAACCGCCTAACAAAGATGACGCATTTCATCCCAATGAAGGGCACTCCCTCAGCTACAGAAACGGCTAAAGTATTCATCAGAGAAGTGGTCCGCCTACACGGCATTCCAAAAAATTGTGTATCCGATAAAAGGGTGCAATTCACATCCTGAGTCTGGAGGTCCCTATGTTCTATTTTGGGGATTGGACTGGCCTTCTCATCAGCCTACAACCCACAGTCCAATAGCCAAACAGAAAGAACCAACCAGACCCTGGAGCAATACCTCTGCTGCTACTCCTCTTATTCTCAGGACGACTGGGTCTCCTTGTTGCCAGTAGCCGAGTTCGCCTACAACAACTCCGTCCACTCTGCTACCAAGCAGTCTCCGTTTTGGGTGAATCTCAGCTATCATCTCACATTCCTGCCTGACCTTCTTCCAGAAAGTGCAATTCCGGCCATGCAGGAGATTACCAAGTTCCTGGAGAGCAACAACAAACTGCTACAGGAGACTATTGATCAGACCCAGGAGCACAATAAGGAGATGTTTGACAGGAAAAGATGAGGAGAACTTGACTTACAGCCTGGCAACTGGGTCTGGTTGGCAACCACCAACTTAAAATTGTCCTGCCCATCCAGGAAACTTGGGCCGAAATTCATAGGACCCCTTCTAGTAAAGAGGAGAATCAATAAGGTGGCCTACGAACTTGACCTCCCACCTTCACTTCGGATCCACCCGGTGTTCCACGTACACCTCCTCAAACCAGTTGCCAAGGACCTGTTTCCAGGACGGAAAACTTCCCCACCTGAACCTGTGGTAGATGGAGAGGAGGAGTTTGAGGTGGAATCTATCCTCGATTGCAGGAGAAGAGCAAGAGTCACTCAGTTCCTTGTAAAGTGGAGAGGATATGGGCCTGAGGAAAATTCTTGGGAGCCAGAAAGCAACCTCTACGCCCAGGAACTTATCAAGGTTTTTTTCGAAAAACAACCCGGCCAAGAGAGCCCGGTTGAGCATCCGGAGGCTTGGGGGGGGCAATGTTAGGAAAATGGCCGTTCCGGGTGTCTGTGCACGTTCATGCGCGCTTGTGCGCGCCAATGGCGCCATATGGACTATTTAAGCAGACAGCACCCTGCAGCAGATGCTGTCTGTTCTACAGCATTTCCTGCACCTGTGACCCCCCTGTGTTTACTCTGCTGAGACTTCCTGTTCCTGTGACCCGGCTTCTACTTTGGACTTTGTTGACATCTGCCTGCCCTGACCTCGGATTGTTTACGACTAATCTTCTGCCTGCTCCCTTGTACTTCAGCCGCCTGCACCTTACCGACCCAGCCTGTACCCAACCATCCGTTTGCCTGATCCCTCTGTACTGCACCGCCCGCCAGTTGCTGACCCGGACTGTACTACTACTCTCCAGCCTGCACAAGCTTTAGCGGACACCTACCTGCCACCAGAGACTTGTCCAGCCCTCGTGCCCCCCTGTGCTCCAGAGCTTCCTATCTGCACTACCAGGGGCTCTCGAACCAGAGCCGCAAGAGAGGTTGCCCCAGCATAAGCCAGACTCAACCACCAGGTACGTGACAGGTTCCTTGAGTAATGGTCAATTTCTAACTCTCAGATAAATTCCCAATGTCATCATTGATCTTTTTAACTATCTGTAAGGGGTAATTCTTCCCAATGATCACAAGTGTAAGGAGCATTCTTCCCATTGACCATCACACTAATGTATCATGAGTTGGAGATTTTTCATTTTTAGCAGGGGTTCCCTGAGACAGGAGAACTATTTCAAGGGTTCCTTAGTGTGGAAAGGTTGAGAAAGGCTTATATAGAGGAACCAATCTTCTACATTAGGAGGAAAATGGGGGAGATTGGTTCCTCTAAATGCCGCCCCTGCCATCCCTCCTATCCAGGCGTACAAGTGAGGCACACGGGCCCCCTCGAGCATGGAGCCCAGTTGCAATTGCAACCCCTGAAACTCCTGTAGCTACGCCCCTGCTTGCAGGATCTTTAATGGTATATAACACTGGGAAATGTGCATGTATTGCATACATGTGCTGCCTCCTTTTTTTTTAATTTTGCCCTGACATAAACTTTAACTATTGAATGTGTTATACTAGACTAAAACTGTCATCCAACTCCTTAATTATTGCTTCTGTTATTTTGAAAAATTTCCAGCATTACTTCTTTGTGGGGTATGCAACTGGTTGAGTGGCAGTCTTTTGCCTACATTAAAGAGGAACTAAACCCATCAAATGAATTGTTTCCCAAAACAGTTACATTCAAGGCATGCCATGAATGAAAAATGGTCTAGTTGCTTTCGTGCTCTCAATTGAACTGTCAGGCCATCAAACGGCCAGTGTCAAAACTGATCACATGTGCAACACCATAGCAACTGCAGATCATACAGGGGATGGCAGCTTCCTGATTGTTGTATTGGATAGGATAGGAGGGTTTAGTTCTGCTCCTGCTCCATCTTACTAAACTATGTCTCTGTTTCCCATCTTAGAAGGTTTGAAGATATTGTACAAACTGAAGCCAGAACCCCAGTGAGTGAGGCCACAAAGCTATACTAAATCCACCACCTTGCCTTTTTTCCTTGAAATGTAAGCACACGGTTCTCATATAGGATAAAGGCTGCCTCATGACTAAATACATAGAAATCTCCCACCACCATGTGTCTGCCCCCAGCTGCTCTCCTCGGCCGCAATGCTAGGAGATTACCTGGAAGGGAAGGTTTCATGGGATTGCTGGTTGGTAGATCTTATAGAGAGCCAGCTGGATTTCCAGAACGCTGTTTAATTGCCTTCTTTGTGATATAGATCAATGCGGAAAAGCTTGTACATGCACTAGTAACCAGCTTCTCATTAAACAAATGGAGGTTTGGAAACCTGATTCTTGCCAGTAGAAGGTGATTAAACACAGGTTGTTCCTTAAACTGAACTTGCTTGCTTGTTGCCAAACAGTATGAGTCATCTCTGCTAAAATGGCTTTTAATGGGTTACAGTAGGGATTTCTTCAGATAGTCATCTAAATTGATTATTTTATTTATTTGCCTAGCAGAGGAAGTAAGAAAGTGGCAGTATCTGACAAGTTAGCTCACACAGGTGTCATGTTTTAGGATTGATTTGTAGCTGCAGCACAGTGTTGAAAATGATTTGTACAATTAATAAAAACATATTTAGCACATTTCCCTATGTTGGTCTCTCTAAAATGCTGAAAGTACAGAAAGATACCTGTTGATCCTTCCAGAAATGCACTGAGCTCTTAAAGCGGAACTTAACCTAATTTTTAAAAGACTGAGCACAGACAGCTCTTTATTGAAGAAGAGACATGCTACAGTATCTCACAAAAGTGAGTACACCCCTCAAAATTTTGTAAATATTTTATTATATCTTTTCATGTGATAACACTGAAGAAATGACACTTTGCCACAATGTAAAGTAGTGAGTGTACAGCTTGTATAACTGTAAATTTGCTGTCCCCTCAAAATATCTCAGCACACAGCCATTAATGTCTAAACCGCTGGCAACAAAAGTGAGTACAAAGTACAAAAGTGATGCAACAAAAGTGAGTGGAAATGTCCAAATTGGGTCAAAAGTGTTAATATTTTGTGTGGCCGCCATTATTTTCCAGCACTACCTTAACTCTCTTGGTCATGGAGTTCACCAGAGCTTCACAGGTTGCCACTGGAGTCCTCTTCCACTCCTCCATTTTTACATCATGGAGCTGGGGGATGTTAGAGATATTGCGCTCCTCCACCTTCTGTTTGAGGATGCCCCACAGATGCCCAATAGGGTTTAGGTCTGGAGACATGCTTGGCCAGTTCATCACCTTTACCCTCAGCTTCTTTAGCAAGGCAGTGGTCGTCTTGGAGATGTGTTTGGGGTCGTTATCATGTAGGAATACTGCCCTGCAGCCCAGTCTCCAAAGGGAGGGGATCATGCTCTGCTTCAGTATGTCACGGTACATGTTGGCATTCATGGTTCCATCAATGAACTGTAGCTCCCCAGTGCTGGCAGCACTCCTGCAGCCCCAGACCATGACACTCCCACCACCATGCTTGACTGTAGACACACTTGTCTTTGTACTCCTCAGCTGGTTGCCACCACACACGCTTGACACCATCTGAACCAAATAAGTTTATCTTCGTCTCATCATACCACAGGATATGGTTCCAGTAATCCATGCCCTTAGTCTGCTTGTCTTCAGAAAACTTTTTGCGGGCTTTCTTGTGCATCATCTTTAGAAGAGGCTTCCTTCTTGGACGACAGCCATGCAGACCAAATTTATGCAATGTGGAGCGTATGGTCTGAGCACTGATAGGCTGACCCCCCAACCCCACAACTTCTGCAGCAATGCTGGCAGCACTCATACGTCTATTTCCCAAAGAAAACCTCTGGATAAGACGCTGAGCATGTGCACTCAACTTCTTTGGTCGACCATGGCGAGGCCTGCTCTGAGTGGAACCTGTCATGTTAAATCGCTGAATGGTCTTGGCCACTGTGCTGCAGCTCAGTTTCAGGGTCTTGGCAATCTTATAGCCCAGGCCATCTTTATGTAGAGCAACAATTCTTTCAGGTCCTCAGAAAGTTATTTTCCATGAGGTGCAATGTTGAACTTCCAGTGACCAGTGTGAGAGAGTGAGAGCGATAACACCAAATGTAACATACCCGCTCCTCATTCACACCTGAGACCTTGTAAGGCTAACGAGTCACATGACACCGGGGAGGGAAAATGGCTAATTGGGCATAATTTGGACATTTTCACTTAGGGGTGAACTCACTTTTGTTGCCAGCCGTTTAGACATTAATGACTGTGTGTTAAGATATTTTGAGGGGACAGCAAATTTACACTGTTATACAAGCTGTACACTCACTACTTTACATTGTAGCAAAGTATAATTTTTTCAGTGTTGTCACATGAAAAGATATAATAAAATATTTACATAGATTTGAGGGGGGTACTCACTTTTGTCTTTTCTGCAATATTGCACACTTACCTGCCTCCTCCCAGTCTTCTATTAAATGCAAACTGAGCTGTTCGGCATGCATTTTTTGGCACACTCTGGCTGTGCCGGAATGACTGACTCCTGTGTACATGTGCGGGATGATGTCACTCACATCCCCTGCCAGGCAATCAAGAGGCTGAAAAACCTGCATCCAGGAGAAGATTACAGGGAAGATTGAGGGATGTAACTGCAGCAATGCTGTAAGGTGGAGGGGAGTATTTTACGGAGGTTTAGTTCCACTTGAAATTGCTGTAGTGATCTACCAATGCTGCTTCTGCTGAACTAAATTCCCAAGCAGTGTTATCATTGCCTGCTGGACTACAGAACACCCGCTGTAATCAGATAAGTCATTGTGAAACAACCACATACTTGTGTCCCTTGATCTGATATGTTCCCTGGTCCTAAGCACATCCCTTTCCCTGAGCCCCCTGAATCCTTGCCCACATATGCCAGAGTAAAGTAGGGCAGGTACATAGCAAAAACCTGGATGACAATAGTTTGTAGTCCTGTCTAAAAATACTGTGAAACACCTGACTAATCTAAATTTAAAAAATACAATAAAATCTTCCTTTATTTTTGTATAAAGAGTAATCCAGGGAGCTACAAACCTAGACTAAAACATTTAAGGCATACAGATATAGGTCCATTCTGAAAGCCTTGGCATTTGCCAGTAGGACTAGTGGGGCTGATTGTATTGCCATTTTTTTCATAGGAACATGATTGCTGCTCTGGGCTTTAAAATGTTGGGCCCGGATGGGCTGACCCCTGCATACTACAAGGCCTTTCTCGAGACACTCTCGGGACCCATGGTGGAGGCATTCAATGCTATTCCAGTCGGGCATGACTTCCCTGTGGACTCCCTGAGAGCCTTTATCTCCCTCATCCTGAAAGAGGGAAAGGATCCGCAGCACTGTGGGAGCTATCGCCCAATAGCCCTCCTAAATGCTGACCTGAAGCTGTTCGCCAGGGTCTTAGTGAACCGGCTGCTCCCTTATGTACCAGGTTTGATCCACCGCAACCAGGTGGGGTTTGTCCCTATGCGGGAGGCGAGGGACAACACCATCCGAGTGCTGAATCTGATACACTTGGCAAGCACAGGGAGACGGTCCTTACTGCTACTATCCACAGAAGCGAAGAAGGCCTTTGACCGGGTTAACGACCAGTTAATATATATACGTGCCACTATGGAACATATAGGCCTCCGAGCATTGATGCTCAGCTGGATCCTCTCCCTATACTCTGTCCCATCAGCAGCAATTAAGGTTAATGAAACTCGGTCGGCCTTCTTTAATATTCGGAATGGTACCCTGCACGGATGTCCTCTGTCCCCCCTAATTTTCATTCTGACGCTTGAGCCCTTCCTTTGCACGCTAAGGTCAGATAGGGAGGTGGTGGGTTTTCGTAAAGACTCCGGGGAGCATAAGGTGGCGGCCTTTGCGGACAACCTTATTTTCTTTTTGTCTACACCCCACACATCCCTTCCGAGGGTTCTCAGACTGCTGCAGGAATATGGATCCCTATCCCACTTTCAGATAAACATGTCCAAATCCTCGGTGCTCAACATCACCGTTGACCAGGCTGTGGTTGGCCCGTTGAGGTTGGCCTTTCCCCTGCGTTGGGTGACCATCTCCATTCGATATCTGGGGGTGGACATCACTGATAACATCGGTGCCTTAAAGCAGAACTCCTTCGCTGGCATTCTCTTACACTTATGTGGTTTGGCAGATGCAACGCATTGAAAATGACCTCGCTTCCCAAGATGCTGTACATCATGCAAGCCCTTCCCATTCGCCTTCCGTCCGGTTTCTTAAAGCGGATCGACGCCCTGTTCCGCGAGTTTGTATGGTCCCATCGACGGTCGAGCATCCGACTCCCTACCCTCCACATGCCTAAGTCCCGGGGGGGAAATGGCCTCCTAGATATGAAGGCTTACCACAGGGCAACTCCCCTGACCAGAGTGGTGGACTTTTTCTGCCATGCTGATGCCAAACAGTGGGTAGCCATGGAATTGGAAGACTCTGCAAACACGGCAAAAAGCTGGCTGTGGATCCGCTCTCCCCTTCCCCAGACTATCGTGGAACACCAAACTCTTGGAGGCACCCTGGCGGTGGCCAGGGATGCCTTCCACCATACCTCAGTCTCACCATACCCTTCTCCCATGATCCCGATTCTTGGCAATCCGGAGTTTGAATCGGGCCTCAACAACCCGCTCTTCCAGCGCTTAAAGGATAGGGGGCGGGTATATGTCTCCAACTTTTTTAACTCGGGCGGGACCCTCTCCTCTGTGGCAGGGTCCGATGACACCACCCCCCCCCCCCCGGACTTTCTGAGAGGCCTTCAGCTTCAAGCTTTTCTGTGGAAATATCAGCGGATCCCAGGTATCACCAGACCACCCACTGCTTTTGAGGCCGTGTGTCGTGGAGGGAAACCGCTTCGCCACAGCCTTTCTATGCTGTACAATTCTCTGACCTCCGGAGGGTTTCAAGCCCACGTTCCTCACTAAGTGGGAGAGGGAATTGGGCGTCCAATTCACAGACTCGGAACGGGAGAAAATACTGCATTTCGCCCAGAAGTCTTCCATCGCCACCAGAAGTTAGGAGACGTATTACAAAATCTCGACACGGTGGTACAGGGTACCTTCGGTCCTTCACTGTCTATTCCCTCAAACCTCCAGCCTGTGCTGGCAGTGCGGTAGGGAGGAAGGCATGATGCTTCATGTTTTCTGGAGCTGCCCTAAGCTTCACCATTTCTGTCAGGGGGTGACCCGCACTATTACGCACCTGACAAGTGTCGATCTAGAGGACAACCCGGCGGCATGTCTTCTTCACCTGTCCGAGCGTCCTATCAAAAAATATAAAACCTCACTTACAATACAGCTCCTGAATGCAGCCAAGGCCTGCATCCCCCTCTGCTGGAAGTCTGAACACCCCCCTCTCTGGTGTTGTGGTTCTCTAAAGTTAACAAGCTAAGAAATATGGAAAACCTCACTGCCACCTTGTATAACAAAGAGGAGATCTTCCGTGAGACTTGGAGACCGTGGCAGCATTTTGTTTTCACGGACGCCTACCTGGCAGAAATTTCGCATTAGTGTCTCTTTGGGGTGCTGCGCTCAGAGCCCCGGGCACGGGGCACACGGTTCTCTGCTTCTTTCTGTGCTTTCTTCTTTTCCTCATAGACTCTGGCTGTAATTTTCTCCCTATGTTTTGTGTGTTTTCTTTCAGGCCCAGCGGGCGATCAATTTGCGGCCTCAGGTCTGTGGGGAGATTAGACCGATCCTCCCCCCAGTTCCTCATGTATCTTAAGATCTTTTTTTATTTTTTCTATTTAGACCCTTGCCCATCTAGTTTTCGATTTTACCAGTCCCAGTAAGCATGGAATAGATGGGAGGCCTGCATAATGAGATGACTAGCTAGACCTACAACTCTCTGCCCAGTACTCTGCGCTCAATTTTTTTTCAAATGCAGGAAAATGCGAAAGGTCTCCTTTTCGTCTATATTGTCTTTATACTAAGAAAGAGTATATGCCTTTTAAGACCTGGTTGATGCTGTAACCTACCATTGTATGCTTTGTTTCCCGAATGTAAAACTGTTACTGGAAGTCCAGCTGTATGTACCATGCTACCTTTCTGATAAATAAAGGAATTACAAAAAAAAAGTTGGGCCCTCTATAAAGGAACAATGCTGTGTTACCAATGTCAGGGCTGCTTTTTATTAGCACTAGTCTAGCGCTATCATGGAAAATATTTACTGCATTTTTAGAGCAGTATTCATGTGCAAAATAATTGATATGATTTTGTGTGTGCCTTGCATTAAGTCCATGATCCGCATCCAATCTTTAGTTTAACTGCAGTAAGAGATGTGTAGTTTAGATTTATTCCATTCATAGAACTTAGACACCTATAGCAGATAAAGAGTTAATGTCCTGAAGTGGTGTCACCCAGGGGTTATCTACAATCCTCACCTCCCAATAAACCCCCAAACCCAGAACTCCAGATGTGCCTTGGAAGGCAGAGCAGATTTTATTAAAATGAAATGTGATATGCACAGTGCAATGCTGTAGGGAGGGGAAAGGCCAAGACTGAGGTGATTACACAGAATTACATGTGTGCATATATATATATATATATATATATATATTTATAATCTTATATAGTTCTTTGAAGGGGCCTGTTGGAAACTTCTTGATTGGCTGCAGCCGCTGAATACTCGGAATACAATGTCCTGTTGGAGAAGGGAGGATTCCCCCATCCACCTCGTTTGTGGCTGATCGAAAAGAATGAACGGAGTGTGACCAGCTTAACATTCACCTCTGCTGAACTGGCCAAATTTCGATCCATCTATGGGCAGGCTGGTTGTTGATCTCTTGATCGACTTCTGTACAACCATCCTGTTGGAAAATATATGCTTGGTCAATGCCACCGGCTATAGTTGGCACTGCTGATGAGTGTATTGTGATGGCGGAAAAGCCTCCCTGCTGTCAGAAAACAATAGCTCCTTAAAAGGGATTTCCCCATCCACTTCAAATGTGTGGATGAGAGAATTGATTCATTTTCTGTCATTCAGCTCGCTGGTTGAACAAAAGAAAATAAATCATGTATGGCCTGCCTTACAGTAGTAATCTTGAAGGTAGTAGCATGAAAGTTTAAGGTAGAGTTGCCGTTTCTATTGATTTATATTGTTCAACAGTGTAACTATACTCACTAATGCATGAGTAGATAGAATATTGCAAGTCCTGGGACCTGACCTGAAAAAACGTACATTGTACAATCTCTTCATAGTCTTCGAACGTGGCACCTGACATATCTTTGCACAAGTAGATACTAATATAAATTCTGACCCTGCTAACTGAGCCCCATCACCTCCAATTCTCAGGAGCTTTTGAATGCAGCTATTAGATTTATGCTGAGCTTCTTGAATTCAGATAATCTGTAAGGTCTAGTAGGGTCCTGAACATACGCTGAAATCCTGGGGACACAATCAGTTATTGTAGGGTGAAATCTGATGGATTGCTTTACTGGACATGCAGCCACATAATATCATACTACTCTCTTGATTCTGAACTGTGTGGTTTGTCTGGAGTACTACTTTAAATCGTATCTAAACTCAAAAACAAAAATTTAATATATTGCAAATTAGTCCTTAATTGTAGTTTCTCTTGGCCTTTGTTTTCATTTGATAATCCTGCAAATGACACACTTCCTGTTCCACAATTCTCCACTGTATGTGTGAGGGTAGACATGGTTGCCACCTGGACTAGACTTCAATTATATCAGCCTTTGTTCATCTCCATTACAGAGCAATGAGAGAGTAGTATGTGGGGGGGGGCAGTAATGGGTACGGAGAAGTCCGGTGGTGTACCCATGCCGACTAGTCTGAGTTATATACCCTCAGGGGTTCTTTAGGCTATGCCAGGTGGTGATCTGGGTCACTAATCCTTGCACATGGGGTCACACTTCGCCAGAGGCGTGCTCACCAATGCCCGGGACCAGGCAGGAGAAACGGTCATGTGAAGAATCAAACATTAAGGCCACCTCCCAACTCAGAGATGAGCCACATGTGTGCAGTACCCAAAATACTGAGTTCCTCCATAAGATGTTTTGTCCCATGTCCTATACACTTGTACTGATGTATGTGTTGCATTTGAAGGGACAGGTTGAGCCTCTGCCAACTCCATCAGTCAGTGTACCTCTGTTACCTATGTTACCTCACTCCCAGCAACAGAATGAGGTCCCACAGGGCACCAAGCACTGACCCCATGTGTGCTCTCCCTTCTCCATGCCTAGTGACCAGGCCATAGGTCTTCGTAAAGCTAGTCCACTCCCGGTGACCTGAAGAGATGGTCAGCTAGGGAGGAAGTCAAAGCACTGACTCCCTCGCTACCGGAGGACCTGTCACCTAACCAGGTACCACGCCATTGACTGGTTGCTATTCTTCCTTGCGATTACTCATGGCATGATGGCAACTACCTCTTCCTTTTTGTGTTACTGAATGAACCTCTGCCGTAGTGATATTACAAAAACTCCATATTACAGTCATGGACCCAGGTTCTTTAGAAATATGCCAAGACCTCACATGCACCCCTTGAATAACTTCAGACCAGGCTTTGAGAAGTATACACTGTGTATATATATATATATATATATATATATATATATAGTGACATTATGAAAGGCGAGATGATTGATGGTAGTTATGTTTCACCTCGCATGCGTTCATTTGCAGGAAACTAAGGTGGAATCTGGTCCGGGTTTTACCAGCCCCCTTGGCAGGGTTGGTTCCAGACCAGATTTTGCGGTCCACTTGTGTCCACCAACAGGTGGTATAAATAAACAGGAGTAGAACAAAGGTTTGCTCTGGCCTGGGACTCAGGAAGCAAAAAACCTGAGAGAGCTGCTGAACTGAAGTTTTGCTTTGTTACTAAACAAAAGGCTTGCGTTATCTTTGTTTTGTGGGTGACTGGGAGAAGTCCTTCACCACTGAGTTTGGAAACCTGAAATGTTTAGTAAGAGCCTGGATGGCAAGGATTTATTTTCTGTTTTGTTTGTTTGATTTTTTCATGCAACCTTTTTAATAAAACTGGCTACAAGTCAGCTTTTAAGAAAAACCTGCCGTTCAGACAACCTTTTTCCCAGGGAAGGTGATCCCCATTGAGCTAACATATGGTGGATTTTCAGCAGACATCTTCCTAAACAAGTGGAAAGATGGAGGATGTGTTAAAAGCCCTGCTGCAGGCCATTGCAACCCAGCAGGAAACCAATTGCCAGCAGCAGGAAACCAACTGCCAGGTCGCAGAAGCCACTGCAGCGCAGCAGGAGGCGAATCGCCAGTTTTGCAGAGGCCCTGATGGAGTTAAAAAGGGGTCTGCAGCTCCTTTGCCAGTGGAACAGAAAATGGTGCATGTTAGCCAGGGGCATTGCCAGGGAGTGGCTATCAGGGCTGCAGCCTCGAATGTCCTGTCCATAGCCCCGAGTGTCCTGAGGGGTCCCTAATAGCGGGCGGACGGCTTGACAGAGGCGCGGGCGGGTAACTTTACAGAGCTGTGAGCATGCGGCTTTACAGAGCCACGGGCAGGCAGCTTCACAGAGCCGCGGGCAAGCGGTTTCACAGAGCTGTGGGCAGGAGGCTTCACAGAGCCGCGGGCGGCCTGCATAAGGCGGCTTCACGAGCGGGGCGGGTGAGCAGAGATGACATCATCTCTCTCTGCCTGCCCTGCATCATTGCTCTTCCGCCCTCACAGCCTGGTCTCTGCAATGTTGGTGGTGTGGCGGGGAGCAGAGAGATGACATCATCTCTCACTGCTCCCACATCATCGCTCTCTTGTAACGTAAGGAGGGATGCTCCGCTGGGGGACACCTGTGTAAAGAGGCACTCCTTTGGGGGACACCTGTGTAAGGAGGCACTCCGCTGGGGGACATCTGTGATGTAAGGAGGCACTCTGCTGGGGGACATCTGTGATGTAAGGAGGCACTCCGCTGGGGGCACCTGTGATGCAAGGAGGCACTCTGCTGGGGGAACCTGTGATGTAAGGATGCCCTCTGCTGGGGGCACCTGTGATGTAAGGAGGCAATCCAGTGGGGGACACCTGTGTAAGGAGGCATTCCGCTGGGGGACACCTGTGATGTAAGGAGGCACTCCGCTGGGGGCACCTGTGATGTAAGGAGGCACTCCACTGGGGGACACCGATGTAAGAAGGCACTCCGCTGGGGGACACCTGTTATGTTAGGAGGCACTCCGCTGGGGGGCACCTGTGTTGTAAGGAGGGACACTCCACTGGGGGCACCTGTGATGTAAGGAGGGACACTCCACTTGGGCACCTTTGATGTAAGAAGGGACACTCCACTGGGGGCACCTGTGATGTAAGGAGGGACACTCCTCTGGGGACACCGGTGATTTAAGGAGGGACTCCACTGAGGCCACCTGTGATGTAAGGAGGCACACCGCTGGGGACACCTGTGATGTAAGGAGGGACTCCGCTGGAGGCACCTGTGATGTAAGGAGGGACTCCACTGGGGGCACTTGATGGAAGGAGGGACTCAGCCGGAGGCACCTGATGGAAGGAGGGACTCTGCTGGGGACACCTGATGGCATCTGGTGGCAGGCGACCGTGGCAAGTGACACACTCGGGGTTCCCACTGATTCTGCATTATGGTGAGTTGAACTATTTCATTTTATATTAAGATTAGTGTTGAGCGAACCCGGACTGTAACGTTCGGGTCCGTACCGAACTTTCGGGTGTCCGTGGCACGGACCCGGACCCGGACATTTCAAAAATCGTTCGGGTTCATTTTATCGTCTTGGGGCCTGGCTTGGGCTTGCTAAAAACTTTACAGGCCCAGGCCCAGGCACGGTGCCTGTGGGCTTTCAAGCCATGCCTGGGCTTGCAATGTCAGGCCCAAGCGAGTTGTGATTAGAATTATATTTTACTTTATCAAGTTGAGTGGTATTACGTCTTAGTCACCCTTGGGGCTCACACAGTGAACGGTGCCAGCGGACGGTGGTCTACGGTAGTCCACAGGGGTCGTCTCAGGGAGGAAGGTAGTCCACGGAGGCCGACTCAGGGAGGAAGGTAGTTCACGGGGGTCACCTCA
>BLSH010448246.1:873345-883902 GCA_018402905.1 Glandirana rugosa | reverse complement strand
GACAAGCTAACCTTTATTAAAATGAATCAGGCATGGATCCCACAAGACTTGTCTGTACCTTGTGCAGAATAAACATTTAGACCGGACTCACACAGCCATTCATATACTTCTTTTTTTGAATAGGCCTCACTACAAAAAAAAAATACCATGTTGGCTACCTCCTCCTACTCCTCTACCACCGCCACTTCCACCTACACTGCCACGGTCACGGCCTAGTCAACCTCTAGGCTCCTACTCCACATCCACCCCCCTTCCCATTTTTTTACTTGATTTTAATTTATTTTCCCTATCCCCATTTATTTGTAGGGCACTTGCCCTAGTTTGAAGATGATTTTAGAACAGTTATATGGTTTCTACCGTTAATTAATACTTTTCAGACACAGTTTGAAGATGATCCACATTCACCTCCATTTTTGCTTTTTTTATGTTTTTATATTTTTTTAAATATTTAAAGTTATTTCCCTGTCCCCATTTTTTTGGTAGGGCACTTGCTCTACCCTTACCCCCATTTACTTCCTTTTGCAGCCCTCTGGGGCTTTCCAGGACTTTGCTACAGCCATTTTTGTGCCTAAAAGTTCGGGTCCCCATTGATTTCAATGGGGTTCGTTGTCCGTGCGATCGTTCGGGTTCCGTCCGGACCCGGACCCAGACTTTGTCCCGAAGTTCGGACGGACCAGCAGAACCCGAACGTCCAGGTGTTCGCTCAGCTCTAATTAAGATGTAATAATAGAAATAATGCGCTTCTATCATCCTGACACCATACCAACCATGGTGCTGGGATGATTGAAGCTCCAACACCAAGTGTTTGGAATATCTTTATCTGCTGATTGTTAAACTTTCTGGAATACACATATTGCTATTGTGGTGTAGGATCTGGGCCTGCTGCCCCTCCATCCCTCTTTCTTTTCTTCCTTCTCTTCTCTTTCCTTCCCTCCCTGTCTCTTTCTTCCTTCCTTCCTCCATCCCTCATTAATCTCAGACACGAGCCATATCCCCTAAAGCCACTCCCCTTTAAGTCATGCCCACTGTTTAGTTTAGACCACGCCCATTTTTCACTGCGGCACACTTCACACGCCGCAGTTCTTTGGGCTACAGCCCCTGGTCTTTTTCCCACCTAGCACCGCCCCTGGTGCCAGCTGTTACCTGCAGAAGATGACTCCTTTAGATGATGTGGAAGCTTACCTAGCAACTTTTGAAAGAGTCGCTGTTCGAGAAGGATGGCAAAAAGAGCAATGGGTAGGACTGCTAGCACCCTTTCTGACAGGAGAACCCCAAAAGACCTGTTATGACCTGGAACCAGATGTTGCACAGGATTATGAGACACTGAAAGCTGAGATGCTTGCATGCCTGGGCATCACCATTGCAGTTCGGGCTCAACGGGTGCATCGGTGGTCATACAGTACTGACAAGCCACCCCGCTCCCAAATGTTTGACTTAATACACCTCACCAAGAAGTGGCTGCAGCCAGAGACTTTGCCAGGCCTTGAGATTGTGGAGCGTGTGGTCATGGACCGTTATTTACGTACGCTCCCTGCCACTTTCAGGAAGTGGGTCAGCCATGGAGACCCCAAGACAGCAAACTAGCTGGTGGACTTGGTGGAGAGATATACTACTGCCGAGGACTTATTAAAGCGGAGTTCCACCCAAAAGTGGAACTTCCGCTTTAAGGGAAGGTGACCCCCTGACATGCCATAATTGGCAGGTCATGTTTTTGGGGGGGACTGGGGACCCTGTTTTCACAGGGTCCCAGGTCCACTTCCTCTCCTGGCGCTGCGGACCCATAAGGAAGGTCACCCACCCCTCCCACCTGGCGATCTTCTGGGACACATCACAGGTCCCAGAAGATACGCCGGCCATTCACAGTGCGCAGCGCGGCTCGCACATGCGCACTGCATGCATGGCTTTGAAGCCAAAGCCGGTCGCCCATACTTGTGATGATGGCGCCATACGGAAGAGGGGGAGAAGAGCGACGCTGTGAGTGGCTGCATCACTGGAACCTGGGACAAGTGAGTGTCCTATTATTAAAAGTCAGCAGCTACACCTTTTGCAGCTGCTGACTTTTGATAGGGTAGAACTCCTCTTTAAACCCATTCGTGCCCCACTCCAATGTCGCTACGGGTGAAAAACTGCCAAGAGGATCCGGTAAGACTGTTCCAGGGTTCAAGGGTGTGGGGAAAAATTATAAGAATGTTGCCAGATCATGAGACTATTGGTTCAGGACCTGGAGACTGGCCAAATAGGTCAGGAAGGTCTCTGAGGCAGTTTAGAGGACTGGGTACAGAACACATAAAATGTTATCTCTGCCATGCGTTAGGTCATATTGCTGCTAATTGTTCCCTAAATGATGAACCAATGCAATGTGAGAATGCTTACTTGAAAAAAATGCATGTCTCTTTTTGCACAGGTAGCATGTACTGCATCATGTCAGGGACGTATGGAAAAACAAATGTGTGTGATTTCAGTTGATGGAAAGCCAGTCACTGCTCTGCTAGATTCTGGTAGTGTTGGGACATTAGTCAAAGGTCATTTTGTAAATCCTGCAAAGTTACATCCTAGCGCTATTGGGGTGACTTGTATACATGGTGACACACGTGATAACCAGACTGCTGTGGTTGAGAATGATATCCCTTGGGGCACTGTGGCACATTCAGTGGGGGTGGTTACCTCACTACTTCATGAAATCCTAGTGGGAAGAGATTTTCCCCACTTTTGGAATTTATGGGAAAACAAAAGGAGTCGGGAGGACAGAGCTCCCCTGCTGAGGACACACTGGAACTCACTCCAGACCCATTTGATTGCAAAATTGAAAGGGATACTGTAGGTGTGTCCAACGGAGGCGTAGGTCCTTTTCCTTTTTCTGTAATGGCTGGAGAGCAGGAGAAGCTAGAGTTCAACCCCCAGGTTGAGGATAATGAACAAGAAATTATCCCTGACTCTAATAATGAGAGTGGACAGAATGTGGTGCCTGACTTAGAAGTCAGGAAAGATGATTTTGTACAGTGCAATTGAGAGACTCCACATTCATTAGAGCCAGAGAAAACATTAAAATGATTGATGGCAGCCCTGTTGAAACTAATGTAGGGGTGTATTTTCCCCACATGGCTCTTAAAAATAACTTGCTGTATCAGGTGGTAAAGCAAGGGGAGGAGCCGGTAGAGCAATTAGTGGTTCCCAAATCCTATCGCCAAATGGTATTAGATTTGGCCCATGGTCATATAATGGGGGGACATCTGGGTATAGAGAAAACTAAGAAGAGGATAACCCAGAGATTCATTTGGCCTGGGTTACATGCAGATGTCAACGAATATTGTGAGTCATGCCAAGAGTGTCAGTATTGTGCGCCATCAAACCATTTTCGCAGTCCGCTGGTGCCCTTACTGATAATTGAAGTGCCTTTTGAAAGAATTGGCATGGATCTGGTGGGACCAGTAGTAAAGTCTGCCCGGGGCCATCAGCACATACTGCATACTGGTAATACTGGACTATGCCACACAGTATCCTTAAGTCATTCCCTTGCGTAGTACCTCAGCTAAGGTGATTGCCAAAGAGCTTGCTCAGGTATTTAGTCGTGTGGGTATTCCAAAAGGGGCATTAATGGATCAAGGCACACCATTTATGTCCAGAGTCACTAAAGAATTGTGTAAGTTGTACAAAACCTCCCATCTCCCTACTTCTGTCTACCACTCCCAAACAGATGGTCTTGTGGAGAGATTTAAGAAAACGTTCAAAAGCATTTAACAAAACTCTCAAAAGCATGTTTATGTATACAGTATCTGACAAAAGGGTGTACAATTGTGCCCCTCTATTGCCACCCTGTCATTTTGGCCTCCAATGTAAACTACAAGTGGTCATTCCAACACATATTGTCACAGGCATAGTCCAGTGTTGTCACCATCAGGAAACCTACCTTGCAAAATGCCATGCAGCCATTACTGTAGTACAGGCTTGCAGAAGAGCTGCCGGTGATCAACAGCACTGAGATATACACCCCTCACATTTTTATAAATATTTTATTATATCTTTTAATGTGACAACACTGATGAAATTACATTTTGCTACAATGTAAAGTAGTGAGTGTACAGCTTGAATAACAGTGTAAATTTGCTGTCCCCTCAAAATAACTCAACACAGCCATTAATGTCTAAACCGCTGGCAACAAAAGTGAGTACACCCCTAAGTGAAAATGTCCAAATTGGGCCCAAAGTGTCAATTTTTGTGAGGCCACCATTATTTTCCAGCACTGCCTTAACCAACTTGGTCATGGAGTTCACCAGAGCTTCACAGGTTGCCACTGGATTCCTCTTCCACTCCTCCATGGAGACATGCTTGGCCAGTCCACCGCCTTTACCCTCAGCTTCTTTAGCAAGGCAGTGGTCGTCTTGGGGGTGTGTTTGGGGCCGTTATCATGTTGGAATACTGCCCAGTCTCCAAAGGGAGGGGATCATGCTCTGCTTCAGTATGTCACAGTACATGTTGACATTCATGGTTCCCTCAATGAACTGCAGCTCCCCAGTGCCAGAAGCACTCATGCAGCCCCAGACCATGGCACTCCCACCACCATGCTTGACTGTAGGCAAGACACGCTTGTCTTTGTACTCCTCACCTGGTTGCCGCCACAAACACTTGACACCATCTGAACCAAATAAGTTTATCTCAGTCTCATCAGACCACAGGAAATGGTTCCAGTAATCCATGTCCTTAGTCTGCTTGTCTTCAGAAAACTGTTTGCGGGGGCTTTCTTGTGCATCATCTTTAGAAGAGGCTTCCTTCTGGGATGACAGACAAGTAGACCAATTTGATGAAGTGTGCGGCATATGGTCTGAGCACTGACAGGCTGACCCCCCCCCATCCCTTCAACCCTATGCAGCAATGCTGGCAGCACTCATACATCTATTTCCCAAAGACAACCTCTGGATATGACGCTGAGCATGTGCACTCAACTGCTTTGGTCGACCATGGCGAGGCCTGTTCTGAGTGAAACCTGTCCTGTTAAACCGCTGAATGGTCTTGGCCACAATGCTTCAGCTGAGTTTCAGGGTCTTGGCAATCTTCTTATAGCCTAGGCCATCTTTATGTAGAGCAAAAAAAATTTTTTTTTCAGATTCTCAGAGAGTTCTTTGCCATGAGGTGCCATATTGCACTTCTAATTACCAGTATGAGAGAGTGAGAGCGATAACACCAAATTTAACACATCTGCTCCCCATTCACACCTGAGACCCTGCAACACTAACGAGTCACATGACACCGGGAAGGGTAAATGGCTAATTGGGCCCAATTTGGACATTTTCCCTTAGGGATGTACTCACTTTTGTTGCCAGCTGTTTAGACATCAATGGCTGTGTGTTGAGTTATTTTGAGGGGCAGCAAATTTACGCTGTTATACAAGCTGTACACTCATTACTTTACATTGTAGCAAAGTGTCATTTCTTCAGTGTTGTCCCATGAAAAGATACAATAAAATATTTACAAAAATGTGAGTTGTGTATAGCTCAGTGCTGTTAATCACCTGCAGTGCTTCTGCAAGCCTGTAATCCAGCAATGGCTGCATGGAATTTCGCAAGGTTGGTTTCCTGATGGTGACAACACTGGACCATGCCTGTGCAATATGTGTTGGAATGACCACTTGTAGTTTACATTGGAGGCCAAAATGACAGGGTGGCAATAGAGGAGCACAATTAGGAGACAGGGATAAAGTGTTGTCTTCCCATAACAGAAGGTTCCTGAACAAGGAACGTCATGGCAGGATCACCATGTATTATTTTAAAGAAAGATGCATATCTAAAATAATATATAAAAATATTTAAAAAGACATTAACATGTTAAAGTTTAAATTACATTTCAATGATTGGGCTTACAAAATAGTCATTATTGCATTTGAAAACCTTGTAACTTATTGTAAAAATTAGCAGCTATGTCAAGTAAGCACTAGCATTTTTTGCTACAGGAAAGTGTCCAAGAACTGTATTCATCAGTCTAATGAATCATGAAATGCACAAACACATGAGGCGCAAACAATGGGAAACATACAGTATCTCTCCCTTTATTACTAGCAATCATAAAATGTTTGCAGCCAATAAAGAAAATGTTTTAAATGCATGCAACTGTTATTATGATGTATAATTATATAAGTATTTAGAAAACATATGTCGTGTCACAAGAGCTTGCACTCTATGTTTGCAGCAGCGATTAAATGCTGGGGGTCTGGCTTACAGGGGAGCTCCCCGGTCACATGCTGATCTTGTTAGGAGTCCCTGCCTTTCCCAACATGTGCAGGAATTCCTGGCTTTGCAAACAAACATTCTCAGGTCTTCCTGTCCTGTAGACCCTGTGTGATCAGACCCGGCTTCCTGCAGAGATCTTAGAACGGACCGTCACTTTTATCCAGAGCACACTGCCCTTCAAAGAACTGTGCAAGGATGCACATCCAGGTCCACTAAACTGCATATTAATACACAAGCATGCTGTCATTTTCACAATGTAAAAATGCATGGTTGAACTAAACTCTTTTTTTTAGGAACAACTACAAGCAAAACGTGAAATCTACGAGCTGCCAATGCTATGCAGGGAAGATTGCAACTATGCTGAAGGTGTTTATTCTAGATTTTATGAAGTCCAGTATAACCAGATTTTATTGGGCTTCTGGAAGGGACTGCAGCCTCTTGTCATTTGATTTTTGCACCATTCATCTTATGCTCCAGTTGATTTGAGTGAGACAACAGTGGGTTCAGACAGAGGGCTATACTTGAGCTAGTGATCACACTGGATTGTGTTTTTGCAAGGGTTATTAATAAGATAAGGATACTAACAACTATGGAGATTCAGTTAGTCAGCATCCAGCATCACACGGTCAACGCCAATATGACAAAGGAGCGTTTACCAGAGTTGATTCACAGAACTGGCCTTATGGGGGACTTCCCAAAAAGAAATATGCCTTCTAAGTATGCTTTATATAATATTGTCTGTTCTTTCCGCCATAGAAAGAGTGCCAACCATTAAAAATACAATGATTTTGTTTGATCAGTGTCTAGAGCCAACACTGTTGATTTAGTTTAAACTAATGTTTTTCTTAATTGGAATTTCTCTTACAAAAAAGCTATCAGCAAAGCTATACTAATGTAAATGTAGCATGCAAAGGAATAAACTTCAAGTAATCATATTGAATAATCTTTCATTTTTAGAGATCAGCAGCGAATAGGAAGTCACCATGGTTATCATGCACAGTGCAGGTAAGGAACATGCCCCTTTTCCTTGAATAGTAGGGTAACCACATTTGTTGAAAGTGGAAGAACCTATAACTACTTGTACGAACTGTAATTTCTTTCCCCTGTTGACAAAAACAATAGCTCTAAGCTTTCTCCATATGAGGAAGTAGCATTGCAGTATTTTATAGCATTTAACAAACAAACATTTGATACATGTCAATGATTCCCAGAGCACCATGAAATAACTAAAATAACACACAGCAAAGGAGGTTTGCTCTGAGGTTCCATTTGTCTGATTAAAACCATATACTAAACCTGACCATACACCAGTGGAATTTCATTGGAAAAAAAATTGTATTGGGAATATTTGTTTCGATGGAAGGATAGAGATTTTTCTCAAACAAAATTCTGTGAACGTGCCTTTGGCTGGGGAAAAATCGTGCTTATTGTAATTATTGTGCATCCCTAAATTGAAAGGAGGATTCTAAACACTGTCATGATAATCAAACTAAAATTTTTAGGGATTTCATATAAAAATTGTTGAGTCCATAATTGCATTATTGAATGCTCTGACAAACAATTTTTTTAATTTTTAGTACAAATTTTTGAACAAAATTCTCCTGGTGTATTACCAGCTTAAGCTGTCTAATAAGGGAGACTTGCTGCTGTGTTGACTCATGGAGCTCTGTAAACAATTGGCTTTTTTCAGCACAGCTGAAGGTAATACAATGCTTCAATACATGCATTCAAATACTGAATATGCCTTCACCTACTAGATGGGTAGAATTCAATATTTATATGCAATTTATTACCTACATAAAAGAAAAGAAAAACATTTTTAAATGTAATTTTTATATTCCTGACCATAATAAATGAATAACAAATATTTGCACAAAGCCACTACACACTTCCTTTAATAAAATGTTGTTCAATATACTGATGAGAAGTCTAGCTGCAGTATGGCAAATATGGAATAACTTAAAATGCCCATATACAGAAGTAACGTTGGCAGATTATTGGCAGATCTTACATCTCCTAGCAATCCCCAACCCTGGCAGATGTCTCTATGGTGAGCACTCTAAATTAGGTATCTTCAGCCCAAGCCTTTATTTTTAATGGGTAAAGAACAATCAAGCTGCTTTGGTCACATGTTGTAGCAACATCAGAAATGGTACACTGATAAGTTTCTTAAAGAGTCTGAAAAAAGCTGTAGGAAGAATTTTTATGATATTGGGCTAGATTAGACAAGACATTTTTGGTTACCTGCGATATTGGATCTTATCAGGCCAGGAAATTCTGTTTCAATATTTTTATTGAAGTTTCAAAGAAAAGGAGAAAACAATACAGCCATAAACCCTTGATCATGAATCAAAATAAATGTTGTAGCACAGGCGAGACACAACTGAAAGAACATACTATGCTGGTAAAGTTACAGCAAACTTATAAGGGTCGAAGTGGGCTGTCAAGAATCCACCCAAGACTATCAAAAATTAACTGAAAATTATTGAGCTGGATGAAAAAATGAGGCCAGGAAATTCAAGTCAGCTAAAGCTGATTATTGACTGATAGATTTTTTTTTCTTTTTTTCAGCCTTCAGGCTCCATTGATTCTTCCAAGGATGTTGGACAGGAGGGTGAAGACAGGGCAAATTTCATCTGGTTCATCAGGATTACCTGACAGAGGTAGGCATGGGTGTAGAACTGGAGCTACTTACAAGTGTGGACATAGGTCAGGAACCAGTCCAAGCAATACATGGGTAGAAATTACCCTACTGACTCTAGCGCCAAGTAGCTAAAACCTTTGAACATAGATGAGATTGGAGTACTATTTACTGTTTGGCTATAGCAGTAGACCAAGGCCTTGGAGACCCGATCATGTCATTGCCGGAAGGAGTTTGTGAGTTCTTTACAGAATCAGAACAGAGCTGGACAAGCACAATAATAGCAATAGGGAAGCCTTGGCTGTATACTACTACGACACCTGGGAGCCTACATGGATGCAGCAGGTCTTTCTGAAGCAAATGTTCACGTGAAACTTCTATAGATACCTACTATAAAAAGCTACTAATGCTGGGATCACTGGTTTCAGGAAATAACCAACATTGAGGGAATCTTATTTTTAGAAATACAGATTTTGGTAAGAAACCTCAGATCGCTGTTTTGCTGTGGAATAGGCCAGACTAGAGATGAGACAACTGAAGTGATAGGCAGGTTTTCAGAGAATGGACAGATAACATTGTGCTCAGCTTAGAACAGGAACCTAGAAGCCAGGTGCCCAGCACAATATTTTGACTGTTTCCTGCACTCTGGGAAGGAATTTGAAGACCCCAATTAGGGGAACAGGTGCCAGTTTTTTTTAAGGCAATTTATGTCTGGACAGGTGCTGGTTTCATCAAAAAATATAATGCTGGCCAAGCCAGGTGGTATTGACTATGACTCAAGCCAAAAGTCCATACTAACGAAGAGTCTTGAAGTCCAGACAGAAGTGAAACACTATAGGCTGAATTTATAGCTTTACCACAAGAAGAATCTTTATTTTAATTACAGCATATGAATGCTTCTAAAATCTCATTGATTTTTTTTAAAATAACGATCCTTACCCCTTCGTGTCGACTTTGTGAACTGACCCTTATGCTATTTTATTTCAACCATAAGCAGACAGACCTACTGAAATTATCACTGTAGACAATATAATTTTTTTTGTTTGAATGACTGATAAGTGTGTAGTGGAGTGCCCATTTACTCGCCATGCTTGAATGAAGGCACAGCCCCCCTTTACTCAATTTCCCACAATTCCTGGGCATGCCTGGGGAAGATCAGGTTTTCTGATTTCCTCCCCCTGGAATTCAGAGAGGCCACATCTGATGGGGTAGAGGTAGCTGGGCAAGCAATCTGCAGCCAGGTGAGAGTCCTTCTATTGTCAGAACAAGCACGTGGACAGCCAGGCAGGAACCTCATAGCAAGCAGCTTCTTTAGAAGACCCATCCACTGTGGGAAGCCACTCTCCTATTGCTACCAGAGCACTTCAGTTGCAGTGGGACGACCCTTTTGCCTGTGTAACCAGTGTCGAGACCATCGTTATCCTCTCACCGAAGGGTGTCACCTACCCAGAAGATTTCTTCGACGAACGATACTCCAAGGACGGACCGACAGGTGCACGAACAAGACTGTTATCTTCCTGAGAGTGGACCGACGTCTAACGAACGGGTCGATGGAGATGGGGTAGTCTACACCGGAGAGACTTAAGGTCCCCCTCCTTTAGTCTTTTGGACTAGAAGGGGTCCGTACGGGTCCTTAACACCCTTTAACTCATTTCCCCCCGACACGGAAGTAAGTTCGTACCGCTCATTTACCCG
>BLSH010448246.1:852071-864381 GCA_018402905.1 Glandirana rugosa | reverse complement strand
GGGGTAATCAATGTATCAAGAAAGAATAAGTACTGACATATGCATACTGTAATTCAATAAACAGGTGATACATAATAAATCATCAAAGTAGGGGGGAGGGGGGGAATACAAGGGAAAAAAGAGATTCATATTGAGTTCCACTTACCAACAATCACAGTCACACCTAGGGCAAAGCACCCAGCTAGTTCTTGTTCGGCGGAAGGGGGGGGGGGTGTATGCATGAAATAGTCTAAAATAAAATCGTAATGGAACAATATAATAGATGGTTGTACATTTAGAGAAGTCCAAAGCGAAACAGAGAGATAGGAGATTGCTTCCCTCTATGGCTTTTGGTCTTTCGCCTCCAAGTGGAAGGAAGTCAGGGAACGGCTTGAAATGATGAATAGAGAAATTATTCTTAAAAAACTAAATAATTTTATCAAAGACAAACTGGATTTTGCTGAGGGGTATGAGTACAGGTGGTCTGGGACATCAGCGGGGAGGAGGGGCACCCATGGTGGCCCCCCTGCCCGTGGTGGTAATCCCGACCCATCTAAATCTGATTCATCGCTTTCATCCTTTTTTTCCCAAGCAGGCTTAAGGGGCATCCCCCACACTTGAGCCAAAATTCCAAAAATATAGAGTTTACAGCTATTGAACCCCAAAACACTTTCCACGAGCACTATTTTTTTAGATCCAACTCTACAAAACACGTCCAAACAGCAACAAACCAAACTAGACATTTATGTAACCAAACCATCACCAAATCCCCCTATGGGGGCTCACAACTAAATATCAATCTCACACCCACGCCACTTACTCCGGACGAAACCTCAGTCCTTCAGTTGGGCCTGCGTTTCTGTTCCCTTTACCCCTTGCGGGTCACGGACACCATCAAAGACTTTTATCTTTTTGCACGAAATTTGACCTTTCGATATATTTTTGACAATGACCGACACAACACTAACCTTGAGTGTGAACTTGTAGAACACACTAAACACTTTACCATGGACGAGTTTCGTGCACTCAGAAACCTTATGCTACTCTATGAGGAGAGTAACACGGATGGGGCAGTGGGTCTTGTCTTGGGTGCGCCCCCAGGGACACCTATGGCCTCGGTGGTCCCTGTTGTGGCACCCGTTGCTCAGTCCACCCCCACCGGGTTTAAACCTAGGTCAAGGAATTTCCGGGACTTGATAACGTGCCCACCTATTTGGGCTTTTTTGCAACTTGCGATAGGTGACTTGAAACGACAGCAGTGGGGGACCTATGTCCCCAATTTGATAGCCCAACAGTCCATAGCCCTCAGACAACTGCAGAAGAGAACCAATGTGGTCATTAAACCATCCGACAAGGGTGGCAACATCGTTGTCCTTACTCACCACCAATATCAGACAATGTGCCTCAAGGTGTTAAATAACACCTCTTGGTACAAAACCATCCCAAAAACAGCCATTGAGGGGTTCATTCATGAATTTCATGAACTATGCATGGGGGCCTTTTGGGATGACATCATTGACCAGGATACACTTAACTATTTAATAGTTAAGCATCCCTAAACCCCAACATTCTACACTTTACCCAAAACCCATAAAAACCTTACGCGTCCCCCTGGCCGGCCTATCGTGTCGGATATAGGCTCTTTCATGGACAATGCTAGCAAATTTGTGGATAGTTTCCTGATGCCACACGTACTGGGACTACCATCCTATATACGTAATACCACGATCTTTTAAAACACCTAGAGGGGATCCAGATCCCTCTGGACTCTCTGCTCGTGGCCATTGATATCGAGGCTCTTTACTCGAGTATCCCCCACGAGCAGGGAGTCCTGGCGGCTGGATCCTTTCTGAAGGAACAAGACCATATCATGTGGCCACTAAATGATTTCATCCTTAAACTATTGTATTTAATTTTGACTAGAAACTTCTTCACATTCAATGAACAGTACTATTTGCAGACCCAAGGGGTCGCTATGGGGACTTTTTGCGCACCCTCATACACCAATCTCTATCTTGACGGGTGGGAGCGGGGCGTGTTCTCGGACAAAAAATATAGTATTTATCTACCATTTATTTTGTTCTGGTATAGGTTCATAGATGACTTGTTCATGGTCTGGATGGGTACGCCTGAACTTCTGGAATGTTTCATTGGAGTATTGAACTCCATTGACTTGAACCTACACCTTACCTATACTATCCATGGTTCTGAGGTGTCGTTCCTGGACCTGTTGATTACTAAAGACAGAGAGGGATATATTGGCACCAACCTCTATCACAAACCCACGTCTGGCAACACGCTCCTCCACGCCACCAGTGCGCACCCCAAACCCCTTGTTCGGAGTATCCCCTATGCGCAGTACCTCTTACTACGTAGGAACAGCTCTGGGGATGAGGACTTCTTTGCACAGGCCAACCTCTTATGAGAATGACTTCTCCAAAGGGTTTACTCACGGACCAATTTTAGAAAGGCATTTAACAAAACTCTGATGCGTACCAGGACTTCACTTCTGTATGATCCACCCAAATCCAGATCCTCTGACACAGTTAAAATCATGACTCCATATTCGGCCCATCATGGAGAATTAAGGGTTATGCTCTCTAGGCATTGGCACCTACTTACCGACCATCACATACTCAGGAAATATGTCAAACAATCTCCCGAGTTGGTTTTCCGTCGGGCGAGATCACCTCATGATCTGCTCACATCCAGCCATTATAAGATTAGGGATGGGTCTGGCCACAGATGCCGAGGCACCACACCCTGTGGTCGATGTGCCCGATGCCCGTGGGCTCTAGATGCCACCACATACCATCTACCTAATGGGGAAATCTTCACCCCCAAATTTTCAGCTAACTGAAACACGACGGGAGTCATATACCTTATGATCTGCGAGTGAAAGGCATTCTATGTGGGTAAAACCATTAGAGAGTTTCAACAACGCATTGGATACCATGTTTATTATTCTACCAATGGCAAATTAAATACCATTGGGCGGCACATTGGCCTGTACCACAGGTTTAATCCATATGCTGTTAAATTCTGTGTGTTAGAGATAGTGCCTATGGACCCCAGGGGTGGTGACCGTGATAAACTACTCTTACAGCGTGAAACTCTTTGGATTGAATGCCTGGGTGCCACTGTTCCCCCAGGCCTTAATGAATCTAACTCTTATAAACCCTTTCTATAGGTTAGTCCTTACCCTGTGCCTGGTCCTTCTTCCCCAGGTCTGCCCACTTGATTCGAATTTGAATGTCTGTTTGAGTGGGACCTAGGCTTCCTTTGTGGACCTTCGTTCCCCCTGCTGTCTTTAGTCTCCTTGGACGTCTGCCACCCTTAGATGCTGGACCATTTCTAGCCTGCCCTTTTGTCCTGTATCAGGATAATCTGTCCGTTAGATGACAACTAGGGATTCCATCTTGGAAGGAAATCTTCCATTATATTTTTGTGATTTATTTTGTTTTCGCTAAATGTAACTTCTTATTGCTCAATTGTTATATTGTGTATTATGTGATTATGAGGCATATTGGGTTTCACTTCCACCTGCCAATTGATCTCCAGCCACTAGATGGCGATGCGCCCATTGTGGTCCACTCGGCGTAAGTGTGGTCTCCCTCGAGCGATGGGTGATCCAGCTAGTCCGGCTCCTCTATTGCTCTTTCGTGAGTGAGGCTTGGGTGGTTACGCCCTTTGGCCCAACGCTCTCGTGCATGCTTGTCACTGGACCCGCGTTCATCATGTGGGAGACCTGGCCCATTGACATCACATGTGGCCGTCTGCCACTGATTGATGAGGCCGGTGGGGTATAAGAGGTGGGACGCCCCTACCTTCAGTGTGATGGCTAGACCCCCAGGACTGACTCCACATCTCCATGCAGCAGGTACTAATGCCTTATGGGCGATGCTTACTGATACTACTTTTTTGTTACTTGAACCTCATTCCTCCCTTACCGCCTATTTCCCCATGTTATTTGTAGACCCTGGGCTAGCCGCAGTTCACCTACCTACCCCCAGCCTCTGCATGTTCGGTCTGGACGGTTGAAAATTTTCACCATCCAGCCCACTGTACTGTCCTGGGTTCCATTTGTGCTGATCATAACGCCATATCCAGGTGCGTCTATATTCTTATATTTATATCCCTTTATTGTACATGTTTGTCCATTGCTCCTCTCTTGGCCTCCTGTCCCTGCCCTCTCCCCCTCCTTCTCTCTTTCTCCCCCCCTCCTCTCTCTCTCCCCCAACCACCCCCTTCTTTTCTTTCACTCTCCCCCCCTTTTCCTCCCCTTTTTCCCCTCCCCTCAACTTCCCCTCCCTCCCCCCTCTCCTTGACCCCCCCTCCTCTTTCCTTCCCCTCTTCTCTCCCTCCCCCCTCTTTTTTCATTTTTTTTTCTCTCGCTCTTTTCCTTCTTTTCTCCCCCTTCTCTTTTCTCCTTTCTCCCTCCCCTCCCCCTCCCCCTTTTCCCCTTCCTCTCCTGTCCCTCTGTTTCACTTTGGACTTCTCGAAATGTACAACCATCTATTAAATTGTTCCATTACGATTTTATTTTCGACTATTTCATGCATACACCCTTCCTTCAGCCGAACAGGAACTAGCTGGGTGCTTTGCCCTAGGTGTGACTGTGATTGTTGGTAAGTGGAGCTGCAAGTGGAACTCAATATGAACCTCTTTATTGCCTTGTATTTTCCCCCCTCCCCCCTACTTTGATTTATTATGTATCACCTGTTTATTGAATTACAGTATGCATATGTCTGTGCTTATTCTTTCTTGATACATTGATTACCCCAGATGTTCTCCTGAAGAAGCAGCTGTGGAAAATCCACGAAACATGTAGAGTATTAAAACATCAACACCTGTGGTATCACATATCAATGTGTTCCTGCTCATTTTCCCCCTCAACAGGGGCTGTTTGGAGCATATGTGAATTGTTATCTGGATATATGTCTGGGCAAATGTAGTCCCACTTTTTAAGATTAATAAAGCTTTGTAATTTTTGTATCACTATCTGTTAATTTCCAATATACAATTGTCTGGTACCTTAATAGTCCTCTGTTCTTTTGTGGGGTCTGTCGGCTGGGGACCGACATTTACCCGCGCTCTCTCTTTACAATTACTATATGGATGAGGTACCTATTATCTTTTTATAGGTTTATTTAATGTGAGATATTTCTTATGGACTTTGACTGGGCCATTCTAACACATGAATATGCTTTTATCTAAACCATTCCATTGTAGTTGTGGCTGTATATTTAGGGTGGTTGTCCTGCTGGAAGGTGAACCTCCGCCCCAGTCTCAAGTCTTTTGCATACTCTAACAGGTTTTCTTCTAAGATTGCTCTGTATTTGGCTCCACCCATCTTCCCATCAACCCTCACAGGCTTCCCTGTTCCTGCTGAAGAAAATCATTCCCACAACATGATGCTGCCCCCACCATGTTTCTTTTTTTTCGTAATTCTTTATTTTCTGAATGTTGCAATTCACAGTTTAACAGAGATATAGACAGACATAACACGCTCAGCGTTTAGTGCAAACGGTGAAAATCTCCCGGTAAAGTTTGTGAGGCAACATACTCAATAAAGCACAGTCTGCATAGTCAGGTAAAGATACCCAGTATGAAAATGCACTATATTTAACCAAATATGTGTAAAAGGTAGAGTGCGAGTGTGAGCGACCACTTACTGTAACTCATGGATTGACAACCGTGCAACAATGTTTTCTATCATATTCTTTGTACTGGGGGGGAAGGCCTCCCAGTGGTCAGCTGGGCCCGGGGTGGGGAGAGAGTAATTGCGCCAATGTCAGACCGGATATTCAGATGTCTGCACCCAGAACCGAGCCCAGTAAACAAAAAACGGGTAGAAATTGTGTTGGGAAAGTAGAAGGAAGGTTGAAGGAAGTAGATGTGAAGAAAGGAAAATGGAACTGAGAATCCCACAAAGGGGAAATGAAAGTAAGCACAGGGAGAAAAACCCCTTGCCCAGGGAACATGGCCAACCCCAGGGGCTCAGCCCGAATGCACGGCCCCCTCATGGTAGGCATCGGTGAAGACAAAGTGTTGCCCTGGTCTCCAGGTGTTGCGAAAGACCTCCTCTCTGTTATACAAGGTAGCAGTGAGATCCCCCATGTCCCTGAGTTCATTCATTTTGGAAAACCACAAGGATTTAGATTTAGACGACGGGTTCTCCGATCTCCAGCATAGGGGGTGCATGCCTTAGTCGCATTGAGCAACTGAATGGTAAGGGAGGTCTTGTACTTCTTGATTGGACAATTCAAGAGGTGCAACAGACAGGCTGCAGGGTTCCCCTCCAAGTCGACGTTAGTCAGATGCTTGATAATACCAATCACATCACCACCATGTTTCACGGTGGGGATGATGTGTTCCAGATGATGTGCAGTGTTAGTTTTCCGCTACACATAGTGTTTTGCTTTTAGGCCAAAAAGTTCAAATTTGATCTCATTTGACCAGGGCACCTTCTTCCACATGTTTTCTGTGTCCTCCATATGGCTTCTCGTAAACTGCAAACAGGACTTCTTTTGGTTTTCTTTCAACAATGGCTTTCTTCTTGCTACTCTTCCATAAAGGCCAGATTGGTGGAGTGCACGACTAATAGTTGTCCCGTGGACAGATTCTCCCACCTGAGCTGTGGATCTCTGCAGCTCCTCCAGAGTTACCATGGGCCTCATGGCTGCTTCTCTGCTTAACCACTTCAATACTGGGCACTTAAACCCCCTTCCTTCCCGGACCAATTTCCAGCTTTCAGCGCTGTTGCAGTTTGAATGACAATTGTGCGGTCATGCGACACTGCACCCATATGAAATTTTTATCATTTTTTTCACACAAATAGAGCTTTCTTTTGGTGGTATTTAATCACCCCTGGGTTTTTTATTTTTTTGCGCTATAAATTAAAAAAAGACTGAAAATTTTCAAAAACCATGCATTTTTCTGCGTTTCTGTTATAAAATTTTGCAAATAAGTAATTTCTCTTCATAAATTTTGACCAAAAATGATAGTGCTACATTTCTTTGGTAAAAATAACCCAAATCGGAGTTTATTTGGTGTTGGCAGACAGACAGATGTGACGGGGACTGTGACAGATGTGACGGGGACATACAGGATGTTTTGTGTATGGTGACAGATGTGACGGGGACAGAGAGATGTTTGGGGACTGTAACAGATGTGATGGGGACATACAGATGTTTTGGGGACTGTGACAGATGTTTTGTGTATGGTGACAGATCTGATTGGGGACATACAAATGTTTTGGGGACTGTTTATGGGGACACTTATATGTATGGGGACAGGGGTATCAGTGTGCTTGGTGCACTGTGTGGGGGGCGATCTGTGACAGCTTTCTGCATGAAATCCTCATCATGCAGAGAGCTGTCACATAGCTGCAGCTCCCCCCCCTCCCCCCCGCACTGAGCTCTCACTGAGCTCGGCGGCGGGAGAACTGTCACAGAGACGTTCATCTCTGTTTACAATGTGACGGCTGTGGTTGGACACAGCTGTCACATGATCGGGAGGACCAGTCACTGCGCCCATATCCCGATCTCTGCTCAGCTGGATCCTGTGATCATAATGATCACAGGATCCAGCAGCAGCGCGCCGCGTGGCCGCGCTGCGAGCTCCCATTCTGCAGGACGTAAATACACGTCCTGTCAGAACGGGGAAGCTCCCACCCGGCCGTATATACAGTGGCCGGGTGGGAGGTGGTTAATGTTCTCCTTGCCCGATCGGTCAGTTTAGGTGGACAGCCATGTCTTGATAGGTTTGCAGTTGTACCATACTCTTTCCATTTTCGGATGATGGATTGAACAGTGCTCTGTGAGATGTTCAAAGCTTGGGATATTTTGTTAAAACCTAACCCTGCTTTAAAATTCTCCACAACTTTATCCCAGACCTGTCTGGTGTGTTTCTTGGTCTTCATGATGCTGTTTGTTTACTAAGGTACTCTAACAAGCCTCTGAGGGCTTCACGGAACAACTGTATTTATACTGAAATTAAATTACATGCAGGTGGACTCTATTTACTAATTAGGTGACTTCTGAAGGCAATTGGTTCCACAAAATTTTAGTCAGGGGTATCAGAGTAAAGGAGGCTGAATACAAATGCATGCCACACTTCAGATATATATTTGTAATGTAATTTAAACCCTTTATCATTTTCCTTCCACTTCACAATTTTGTGCCACTTTGTGTTGGTCTATCAAATAAAATAACAATAAACTACATTTACATTTGGATGTAACATGACAAAATGTGGAACATTTCAAAGGGTATGAATACTTTTTCAAGGCACTGTATATACATTTTCCTTCACTTTCCTCCTGCACACACTTGTTTGCTCCAACTGAATCACTTGAATGATCTGGCAGGCTTTCAGTCAGATTAGCAATAGCCCATTGCAGGCAGGAACTCATAGCCCCTCTTAGTGTTGCATAGTTGCAGTGAAACAGCTTGTAACTTCACCTCTGTGGCCATTGATCCCAGCACCACCTCTTGGGGCACTGCCAACCCACTTGGCTGCAGTTGCCCCTTTCACTAGCCCTGCAGGCTAACTCTCCACACCGGTCCACCAGACTGACTCTCATGATATCTCTAGAGAAAGACTTAAGCACGCCGCTGTCTTCAAGGGAGACCAGCTACATGTGGCAGTCTCACCCCTTTGTTAGTCCCCACAGTGTTGACTACTCACTCTGTCCTTTCTCTTGCTCCCATGCCTCCAGGAAAGACTCCTCCTGTGTGCTTTAGCAGGATCCTTCCAGCACCCGAGCTCCGGCCCAAGGCAGGACACACCCCCAGACTAGGGGGCACCCCAAGGGCCACCGACAGCCTTAACACTGTATCTCCATCTTCTACCCAACTGCCCCTGCTGGCCTTAGCCCCCTGCTAGCCCACCTTCAAGGATCGGCTAAGGCTCCATAAACATTCAAGGCAGCTTCTCCTAACCTCCACCCTCTAATTATAGAAGATTCTCCAAACTTATAGACCAGGGGGAGGCACCAGAAAGCTACCAGGATGAGTCACGCAGCCCTGTTCCCCAGTAAAACCTGACCCAGACTCCATAGCTCAGGATTAGTCCTAAACTAAACCATAACTTTCCCACTCTCATCTCCAGCACACACTAGAAGGTCCTACACAGGTTACATAACAATGGTTATCCACAGGGACAGCAAAAGACCCGGCATTAGTCAAAAACATGATCATAAATTAAAAAACGTCATTACCCAAAATCATGATGTAGACACATGGGTCTTCATAGCAGTTTTATATGTGTTTTTAAGTGTTCTCCTGTCAACGGAATGGTATCAGAAATCCTTTACAGTACAGTCAAAATTTTCTCAAAAACTTTCTGGTTTGAGGGGCTCCTAAAACAAATGCTGATGCTGAAGAACATGTGGGTTAATATTAGCATAGAAGGGGGCATGCCTGTTTGTGGCCTTATAGCCAAGAGAATTATGAACAACGGACCCTGTTCTGTGGATGTGTTGGTGGGTGGAGATAGATTTTTGAATATCCCCAAGCCTTTATGCTACTGATATTGAATATTCTCTTGTGAACCTTGAACCCACATAGGAAGGAGCTTAATATGTCAATTGTGACTTTTTTTTTTTTTTTTAGGTTTAGGGGTTGATATATTTATTTATTTTTTTCAATAGAATTTATTGAAGGAAATAACAACATAAGACATGAGAAAGTGACAGAACAAGTGACATTGTGATTTGTACATTTTTTTTTTTAATTTTTCATGTGCTATAAATAAAATAAAAGACATGAACAGGGCTTATCCGATTGGATGCACGTAAGATAAAGAGGAGTAAGCCTGGCATTTACTGTGAACAGATAAATATGAGATAATTTTGCTGTACCCAGTTCACCCAAAACTGAAGGGGAGGGGGTACAAAGAAAAAATATAAAACATAGAACATAATAATGTACAGCAACAAAGAAAAATCAGCAGAGAATCGGATGAATCAAAGCCTGTAGAAATGAATGATTGCTGATTGTGGACTGGGTAGGAAGAAAGGTGTTTTACACCAATACTGTTCAATGAGATTATGTAAAGCAGAGTGAAGTTAATCATCTTTGTCATGCAGTTGTTTGGGACCTTGGTAGTAAGAGAATGATCCTTCAAAAGACTCAAGCTCCTCCAGGTACATAGTCTTGGTCATGAAAGCCTGCCATCTCTTGTAAAAGCGATTCCTGGAAGTGGTGTGAGAAAGACCTGTGATTATTTTTCCCTATAAAGTAATAGATGTAGTTCCCATTTAATTTTTGAGACTGTTGGGCGGGAGGGTGAGATCCAGTTTTTTAGAATGGTTCTCCGAGCCACTAAGAGTGATATTTGGATCCAGGCTTTATGTTTGGTGTTATCATTGTTTGAGGACCATGTCAAAAGCTGTTTGTTCCTGTAGCCAAAAATAAGTAGGAGAGGGTCCTTTGGGAGTTGGAGCAGGGTGATTCCAAAGATGAAAGATGTGTGATCTTTACCAAAGAGTAATGGCCCGTACATACGGTATGATTATCAACAACGGTTGTTCAACAGCCTGTTGTCCGATAATCCGACTGTTAGTATGCACGATTCAACAGCGAATTTACAATTATCGTCCAACAGAAGTTGTCAGAGAAGACTAGAAAACTTTTGTTGGCCGTCAAGCGTTGGCCAGTTTTTGGCTTGTGTGTACAGAAGTTGGCCCAAAAAAAGTTGGAAGTGCAAACACACACTCTTGGAATCCAGGAAGTGTTCGGTCGTGTAAACCTGCGTCCCTAATTCACAGTTCACATTCACCTGAATTCCTCTTTATACGCTCCTAACACGTCACCACTACGTTTGCCTTTGTCGGAAGATTACTTGTGTAGCCATGTGCTCCCTCAAGAGTGGCTGATAGTTGTGGTCCACCTGCCCGCTGCCCTCAATCACATGATTCCACACACCCGGAGTCACTGAACAGGTCGGTACTTGTTGTTTTATTTAGGGGTTTGAACTTGGATAGGGATTAGGGATGACTGTGGGATGCCCAGTAATTGAGCACGGGACCTACTATATACACTTCTCCTCCAGCACACTACTTGCTGACCTTTACACTTCCCTGGTCTGAAAGGAAAATTATCAGACCTCCATGACAACTCCTCTTCACCACAGCTAGCACACGGTGAGGCCTGCTGCAGGCGCCGGCAAGGCCTCAGAACCATCCTTTGTGGGTAAGCATTGAAGGTTTCCTTCCCTGAAACTGGGGACCCTCTGTTGTGTAGCTAAGCACATTGGTGCTAGCAGGACCTTGGATGAACTACTACTCCCAGTCCATCCATCTTCCAGACCCATCCGGCCAGTCCTGTAGTCTAATGGCTCTCCTTCCCCTTGGTTGGCTCCTCCCGACTTCTACAGACTGCTCTCTCTCCCCTCAGACTGTGTCAGCCTTCTCATCCAACTCCCAGGGGCCGCCACTCACTAACTTGATGGTGGATTCTTTAAAGCGTCTCCTTCCATGTAGAGCTGCTCTCCTGCTTCTGCTGTGCCACTCCAGGAGCCGACTCCTGCTCCCGGTCGCACCCAAGACCCAGGCTTCAGGTTCACCCCCCCCCCAGACTGGGGGATCCCCTCCCGGGTGAGGCCTGACACCTGCTGGCAGATCGCTGTATTTAAGAAGGCCTGCCCTCTGCCAACCCAGCCTGTGGATTGGTCAGGGCTCCTTGTCATACATCAGAAAGTGACACCTTCTCATCCATCCCCCTTCAAGAGCTTTATCAGCTCAAGGGGAGGAAATCTCCAAGAAGTGTCCCTTCCCTTCATCTCCAGCCCCTCCCCTAAGCCACTCCCCAGCCCAAATCAAAACATTCAGGCCTGCACCTATAGTCAGGCCTGACTAGATTTTTCCTCTCTTACCAAAAATCTACAAATTAAAAGCACCTACACTATGGGGGCGCTACACTTCACTACCTATCAGTACGCTTGACAAAACCATGGACAGCCAATTTGGACAAAAGCTGGACGTGCAGTTGTATGACAATCGGCGCGTGTGTACGAGGCTTTAATGTCCAGTGACTCTGGTGTGTGGCTGTTCTTTTGAACTATGACTACGGTTGTCCCAACATGAATTTTTTAGTGTACTTGCCGATACCGATTACTGATACTTTTTTTTTTTTGTTTCAACGGTTTTTATTAAGTTTTCTGCACATTACAGAAATAAGTAAAGTAGTAGAAAAAGCAAAACAGGTTTGCTGTAGATTACAACGTATAACAAGATCAATTGGTAACACAATACATGGTAATATCTATTAGCCGTGCACACAATAGGGTACAGCCAGGCCATACATGACTTCAAACAGTATGTTGA
>BLSH010448246.1:836672-849574 GCA_018402905.1 Glandirana rugosa | reverse complement strand
AGCTGATCATTTTGAATAAGCAGCATCTCCCTGTGAGCGTGAGGGGCAGGTCCATCCATGATTCCAGTTGGCTTAAAATTTTGGCAATTAGTGGAGGATAGTTGAGAGAATAGATCGAAGAGGAGTCTCTGCCGATGTTAACACCTAGGTACGTGATGTGGTGTTTGGCAATAGGTAGTGGGGATGTTGCAATCCACTTAGCCTTATTGTTGGGTTGGAGGGGCAGAATTTCACTCTTGGTGAAATTGATTTTCAGACCCGAGCATTTTCGGTACAGGTTGAAGGTGTCCATTATTACAGGGAGATCTTTTTGAGGGTCAGAAGTGAAGATTAAGATATCATCCGCGAACAGTGCGACGCGTATCTCCTCGTTTCCTATGTGGATTCCGTGAAGGGGGATATTAGAGGTAAGGTGTCTCGAAAGGGGCTCTAGTGCGATATTAAATAGTAGTGGGGATAAGGGGCATCCTTGCCTGGTTCCCTTGTGAAGGGGAAAGGGATTGGAGATGATCCCTGCTGCTACTACCTGTGCTTGAGGGGCCGCATAAAGGCTTTTGACAAAGTGTGTGAAGGGGCCCGAGAACCCAAACTTATCCAGGGTCTGGAATAACCAGGGGAAACTGACATTGTCAAAGGCCTTTTCTGCGTCAAGGGTAATAATGGCTAGATTTTGGGCGGGGTGTGACTTAGCATAGTCTAGTACCGCTAAGACTTTACGAATATTGGAGGTGGCTGTCCTACCTTGTGTAAAGCCCGCTTGCGCAGGATTTATCAGAGAGGGCAATATTTTCGCTAGGCGTGTTGCTATTATTTTTGATAGAATTTTTGAGTCAACATTTAACAAGGAGATGGGGCGGTATGATCCTGGTTCCTGAGGGTCCTTGCCTTTCTTTTCAATCAGTTTTATATATGCCTGGTGGCCTGTTGGTAGGTATGGGCCTCCCTCCCAGATTGCGTTATAGACCCTGGCTAATTCTTGGGGGATATAATTCGATGTGAGTTTGTAGAACTCTGCGGATAGGCCATCGGGGCCCGGTGATTTGTGGTTGGGGAGGTTTTTGATGGCCTGCTCAATTTCTGTCTCACTGATAGATGCGTTTAGTATGTCTAGTTGGTCTGGAACCACGCGTGGGAGCATGGGGCTGTTAAGAAACGTGCCCGCAGCAGACAAATCTAACTCGTCTGTTGCATATAGGGAGGTGTAGTATTGGCGAAGGATGTTATTGATCACTTCCGGACTAGAGGTTAGATTCCCGGCTGCATCTTTAAGGTGGGTGATGTGGGTGGGCTTGTGTTGGCCTTTACTTAATCTAGCGAGTAGTTTCCCCGCCTTGTTCCCCTACTCGGTCTATGTGTTCTGCCCACGTTTCAAATTGTTGTTTGGCAGACTGCCACTTTTGTCTATTTTCAGGGGTGTTCGTTTGTTGGAGCGTTCTCTGGGATTCCCTCAGTTGTTTGCTTGCTTCTGTGTACCTTTTGGTAGCGTTTTTTTTATAGTGGGCCGCGTAGGCAATGATTTTGCCACGCAGGACCGCCTTCCCTGCATCCCAGAAAAGGTTGGGATTGGGACAGTCTGGTCTATTGTTATTGGAATAGTCTTCCCAGGTTGTGCGCAGAACCTCTTGAAGATGTGTGTCCCCCGCTAGATATGAGGGGAATCTCCAGATCTTTGGAGAGGTTGTGGTTGTGAAGTCTGATATGGTTACCGAAACCGGGCTGTGGTCCGAGATCACTATGTCGTGGATTTGGGAGTCCCTAACACAGTGAAGTGCCGAGTGGGAAGCAAATATATAGTCAATTCTTGAAAATGACCCATGGGGAGGGGAATGAAATGTGTAGTCTCTACCCATTGGGTGGGCTAGGCGCCAAGTGTCTATTAAGTTTGTGTCCGAGGCGAATCTTTCTAATAGTGAAGGAGTGTTTTGAGTGTTGGTGTGTCGCTGGAGGGCTTTATGGGGGGTCCTATCCTCTGCTGGGTTGTTCACTGTATTGAAATCACCTCCAACCAGGTGAGGAAGATGTGGTTTGTGCATCACCCATCTCGTCGCCTCCTGGAAGAAGGACAGGGTGGGTGAGTTTGGTGCGTATACATTGGAGATCATAATCTCTTTCGACTGGAATCGAAGGTGTATTGTCACAAAACGGCCCAGAGAATCGTGTTTCACCTCTAGGATGGTTGGCTGTAATTTTTTGTGTAAAAGGATAACAACTCCGGCCTTCCTACCTACCGCAGGTGAGCCATGTACGCTCCCCACCCAGAACTTTCGGAGGCGATGGTAGTCCGCACTGAGGTGAGACTCTTGAAGCAGAGCCACGTCAGTGCGGAGGCTTTTGAGGTGTCTGAGGACTTTGGTCCGTTTGGAGGGGGACCGTAGTCCCTTAACATTCCATGTCACTACCCGTAAGAATGTATAAGGCAATTTTTGGATCTGTTATAGGAATTGAACAGTGTCAGTGTGATAAATAAGATGGACTCACGATTTTGTAGAAATGTAGGTATGAGCTCTCTAGGGTGAATATCGGCAGTCTCTTCCCTTGAGAGACGAGAACAAGAAATGGGGTGATATCTGTAGAAGACAAATAGGAACATTAGTACAGAGAACAATAAAACAAACTTTCTGCACTTCGCATTTTTTCTCATGAGTAACGCCACTACTGCGCGGCTAGTCCGCTCAAACAGGCCTGGTTGCAGGTAATAAGAAACTGAGGGGAAGTCTCGGCTACTAAAGTGTGAACTTGATCAAGTAGAATGATTAACGCCAGGTTGCAGGTGTCTGGGGCAATTTTCTCCCGGAAAGTAGTCGGAGAGGCTTATAAACCCTGTGGACATCCTGGTTAGAGTTTATGAAAGTTAGTGGGGATATTTCAAGTTGGTAGCGGTGGTGAGCCCCCGATGTTGTTGGGGCGCAGGCGCTTTGCTGGATCCTTTCTGGGGCTCCTTTGTTCTCTGGAGCCCAGAGAGGACAGACCCTGGGTGGTGGAGGGGCTGGTTAGTGTAGAAATGGTGGATCTGAGGAAAGTCTCTGCCTCTCTGGGGGTTTGAAAGGATAGCTGTTTGCCCTCATTTGTTTGGATCCTTAGTGTCGCCGGGAAGGCCAGGGTAAAACGTATCTTTTGCTTGTATAGTTCTGAGCAGACCGCCTGAAAGGCCTTGCGTCTCTTGGATACTTCTGCAGAATAATCAGCAAACAAGAGTAAGCTAGCTCCTTCTACTTTTAGGTTACGATTTTTCCTGAAGGCCCTTAGTATTTCCAGCTTGTCAGCATAGTTAAGATATTTAGCTATAACTGCTCTGGGTGCTTTGCGGTTGGGGTCAGGTAGGCCTATTCTGTGTGCACGTTCGACAGTGCAGGGAGCAGGTAGGCCTAGCGCCTCAGGAATGCGAGAGGAGCATATGTGTGCCAGAGCATTATTAGGACAGTCCTCAGGTAGGCCTATTATTCTCAGGTTGCTCCTTCTGGACCTATTTTCAAGATCCTCGAGCTTTTCTTGGATCGCTGAGAATGCTTTATCATGTGTCTCCAATGTGCCTGACGCCTGATAGAGCTCATCTTCTATGTCTGACACCCTTGCTTCCACTGCTGAGAGTCTTCGGGCCTGTTCACCCAGCTCCCTCTTCAGCTGTGTTATCCCCGTTTGGACTGCTGCATCTACCACCTGAGATATGTTGGGGAGCAGGAGAGCAGCTACTGCTTGTGCTATTTTAGTATACTCATCTGGTGTTTCTGCGTTGCGGGTCTCTGGGGCCTGCGTGTCCATCGATATCGCCGCCTGGACCGCGGTCGCGGCCATCTTGGTACACCCTGGCGTCTGGCCTGTTGTTTCTGCACGGCCCGGAGCGGCTGGCTCCGACCGCGGAGTTGTTAGAAAACGGTCCATCCGGTGCCTGGATGCTTCCCCTTGCTTGGCTGCAGGTTTAATGGAGCCGATTCCCGGTGTAAATGGCAGTATTATTGCCTGTGAGAGCGGAGCTGTGCGCGCTCACTCTCTCCTCATGAGGCGCCGGAACCGGAAGTTGCAAAGTTTGCTTTTAATGGCTATTCCGCTCCTCAGCCCGGGCACCCCAACTTGGGTTCACACTGTACCTGAAGGGCCGAGGAGCGGCACGGCAGCCCTCCTTGTTTGTATCAGTCATTCAGCTCCTGGGTGTGTTGTGAGGAGGGTCTGGCTTGGTGGTGTAGCTGGTCAAGATGGATCCCAGTGTGCGCACAACCATATGGTGTATACAACATAAGTAACTATTCATTGGCCGTGAAATTCATAGCCAGGGATGAGCTTGGAAGAGGAAGGAACAATGGTAGACAATTGCTGGGGATTTCATAAGTTTTTGGATCTGATTTGAGACGAATGGCCTCCACTATTGTATTGTAGATCATGGTAAACTGCTGAGGGGTGAAGACTGAAAATGTTTAAGGTAGGGAAGGACTGGTAGTCTCATCTAGAATGTGTTATAGAGGAGTACTTCTCCGGTCCTTAATCCAGGGCTCCCAGTGTTTGACAAATTTTGAGGTGGTGAGGTTGGCCTTAGGAAATGCTGCTTTAAGCTGGTAGTGCAAGTTTAACAAGCTGATGAGATCCGAGGAGGTAGGAGGTTGGTCTGATTTCCATTTTTTTGCGACTTCTAATCGTGCGGCAATCAGGATGTGGGTGGCGAGGACCTGAACGTGGCCAGGCCAAGTGGGGATTGACAGACCTATTAGGAGGTCCAGCAAGGACATTGAGGTTGGTCTTTTGCAGAGAGAAGATAGTATGGAGGCGACGTATTGCCAGTAGGGTTTGATGCGGCCACATTCCCACCATATGTGATATAAGGTTCCCATTTCACCGCAGCCTCTCCAACACAATGGTGAAGTTGATGGGAATATGTTAGCCAGTCTCGACAGAGTATAGTACCATTTGTGAAATAGCTTTAGCAGGGATTCCCAGTTGGTGATGCAACGAGATGCATGGGAGCATGAGGGCTTTATTCCATAGCTTGGTTGGGGGCGAACTGTCTGTAAACTTACGCCAGAAATTTGTGGAGGTATCGGGTGTTACTGTCCGAGGTGATATAAGAGTATTATATGCCATCGATATGCCCTTGACAGCAGGTTTTGGTGTTTCGTAGTACTTTAGTATGTCAAGTAATGTTGTTTCAGCCTCTGATATTTTGTTGCTGGTGAGGATTGAGCGGGTTCTGAGATACAGAAAGAATGTTGACTTATGAATGCCATAAGTCTGTTGAAGTTGCGAGAATGATAGCAAGCCTGAGGAGGAGTACAGTTGGTAAAGTGTAGTCAGTCCAGCCTTAAGCCACGCTTCGAAGGATAGGTCTGGCGAAAATAGTTCTATCATTTTGAGGTTTAAGTTGGAGAGGATCTTTCTAGGGGTCCCTGTTTCCCTTTGTATGCATACGGACCATACTCTCAGAGCTGCCGTAATTGTATCCATATAGTAGTGTTGCGGTTTGAAGTTGAGAGTGACAGCTGAAAGTAAGAGTTTTAAGTCTGTTGAGATGACGGTGGGTTCCATTTGTTTCCAGGTTTTACTTGAATTGTGTACCCACCATTCTTTTAGTTGATCAAGAACTACTGCTCTGTTGTATGCTTGAATGTTCGGGGCTCCCATACCACCCCTGTGTGTGTGGGAAAGTAGAATTTATTTTTTGATTCTGGGTCTCTTGTTTTGCCAAATTAATTAATTAATCATTTTTTGTAATTGCTGAAGCTGAGTGGGCAAAAGAGGTACAGGAATTGTGCGGAACATGTACAAATCATGGGGGAGCAGGTACATTTTCGATTGGGCTATTCTTCCTGCCCAGGTGGATGGGACTAGGCTCAGTTCTTTGGAAGTGAGCAAAAGCTTCTCCTGTAGGTTGTTAAGGTTAGTGGTCAACATGAGCCGGCTTGGGAATGTTAAGTGAATGCCTAGGTATGGGAGTGAGGCATTGGGGGACCACTGAAAGGGAGTGTTTTCAGATATGTAATGTTTAATCTTTGGGTCGATGCCTAGGTCAAGCATAGTGGATTTGTTGTGATTAACCTTGTACATGGATATATCGCTGAATTGGTCTAAGAGTTTTTGGACATTAGAGAGGGATGTTTGTGGATCGGTGATGGTAATGATGACATCATCGGCGTATAGCCCTATCTTGTGCTCTACATTACCGATGTTAATGCCCTTTATTGCTGGCGAGGATCTTATAGCTTGTGCAATGAGTTCCATCACCATGGCAAAGATCAGGGGGGACAATGGGCACCCCTGTCTTGTGCCATTGGTGATTTCCAGTGGGTCAGATTTGATCCCCGAAGTCCAAATTCTGGCACTTGGAGAAGAGTACAAGTTCATTATTGCTGTCAGGAAGCTTCCCGATAAGCCAAATTTTTGGAGTAATTTCTGCATGTGTGTCCAGTGCATGTTGAATGTCTTCTCTGTGTCCAGAGAGAGGAATAGAGAAGGCGTTCAGGTGTGCTCCACCCACTGTATCAGGTCGATGAGGCATCTCGTGCCATCGCTCGCCTGTCTGTGTGGTACAAACCTACCTGATCTGGGTGTATTATGTGGGTAATGACTGTGGAGAGGCGTTGGGCTAGCAGTTTGGCGTACAATTTTGTGTCAGTGTTAAGGAGAGAAATGGGGCGGTAATTAACCGGATTATCTGGTGCTTTGCCTGGTTTTGGGAGGGTGACTACTAGGGCTTCCAGGGATTCTCTGGGTATTTTCCCTACAGATGCGTAGTGGTTAAAAGTTTCACATAGATATGGATGAGAAGTTGTGAAAATTGCATGTAATATTCGTTTGGGAACCCGTCAGGTCCCGGGACTTTGTGGAGAGCATCTGTTTAATAGCATTTAGTATTTATGCCGTTGAGAACGGTCTTGATAAGTCGGCTAGTTGTGTCGAAGAGATAGAGGGAAGATGAACAGATGCAAGGAATGCATTAATTTCATGCTCTTTGGGTTGGTTAGTTGTTTCGGAGTTTTTGAGGTTGTAAAGATTATTGTAAAAGGATCCAAATTTGTTAGCTATGTCTAGGGGGTTGATCAGTTTCTTGCCGTGGGAGTTAGTTAGGAATTGTATCTTTTTGTTTGCCGCTTGTCTTTTTAGTTGTTTTGCCATAAAGGCTCCTGACTTATTCACCGAGGCATACAACTAGAGTTTGAGGCGTTTGACATAATAGTCAAATTTGTGATGGAGATGTTTGCTAAGTTGTAATCTAGTATTTTTTAGTTCTGTGATGAGTTCTGGGGAAAGGAGTTTTTTGTGCCGTGTTTCCAGATCTCTTATTTTGGTTAACAGCCTCTCGGTCGTGGCCACGTGTATTTTCTTTTGTTAGGTGCCTAGTTTGATGAGCAAACCTCTCAGAACTGCCTTATGCACATTCCAAACAATGGATGGATCAGTAACCGGTTGGGAGTTCAGTTGGAAATACGACTCATTCTCGGATCTAATTCTGTCTGCACTCATCGAGGATGTGAGGAGGGATGAGTTCAGTCTCCATACAGTATGGCTTGAGGATTATTTGTTATCAAATAGAGTGATCGAGACTGGAGCGTGATCCGACCAAGTGATCACTCCTATGCGTGCATCAGATATGGATTGGAGAAGATATTTGTCTGTGAGAAACAGGTCGATCCGAGAGTATGAGTCATGAGGGTGGGAATAAAAGGTATAGTCTCTCTCCATGTCGTGCAGACACCTCCATGGGTCATATAGGTCTTCTTTTTGAAGAAGGGAGGCCAGTGCAGAGGGTCTTTGATTAGATGGATTGGATGTGTCAAGGGAAGTATCAATGATGTCATTGAAATCCCCACAAATTATCAAGGGGTTGGTTCTGAAAGGGGTCAGTTTTGAGATCAGTTTTTGGCAAAATTTTCTCTTGGGCCGTGTTGGGTGTGTATAGGTTAACTGGAGTGAGGCGTTGGTTTTCAATAGTTGCTGATAGAATTAGATATCTGCCCTCAAAGTCTGCCTCGCAGTAATTTAGCGTAAAGGAGACAACATCTCTGATCGCTATTATTACACCTCTGTTTTGCTTTGGGGCATTAGCTACAAAAGCAGTGGGGGAATTTCTTATGGGAGCATTTTGGGAATTTGTCTTTTGGAAAATGTGTCTCTTTTATACAAATCACATCAGCTCTCTGGTTTATGGCCTCTTTCCACATCATGTTTCTTTTGAAGGGTGAATTAAGTCCCTTGGCATTAAGAGAGGTAATTTGTATGGGCATGATTGGCTATTGTCTGCAGATGACAGGACCTATGAGAAGTACACAGCCCTAGATGGACTCAAACCAGTAATGTGTTAAGTATTTAGGATAATGATACTTCTTAGGTCTCAATCTAGTTAGGTTGCGGTGTCTACCTTTCTTATTAGATCTGTCTCAAAGAGTAAACTAATAGGTCAAGTAATAGCAAATCAATGGGTGATAAACACTCGGAATAGAGAGAGAAGTTAGAGCAAAAACAATAACAATCAGTGTTCGTGGCACACGATAACCTGAGGTAGTGAGTTTTTGAAGGGTGTTGGCCCCATACTGGAGTCGTATTTGTGAGACCCACGGTTGCATGATCAAATTGAATCAGGCCTTGTCTGAGGATTGGTTCCTTAGTGGCAGCTGGATGGCTTTGTTCCTTGCGTGCTCCGATGGTTCATATGAGAGCTGTAGTAATCCCCAGTTAGTCAGTTGCTTATATCTGTCCTTCGGGGTCAGGATAGGGACGGTGTGTTGTTGGTAGGTGACCAGTAATTTGGTCAGGAATCCCCATTTATAGGCAATCTTTCGTTCCTGGAGTATAGACGTGACAGGTGTAAATGCTCTACGCATTTCCATGGTGGCTTTGGATACGCCGTTGAAAAGCAGAATTTTGGCGTACGGAGCAGGGAAAGGTCTGGCGTTTCTTGCGGCATACATAATTTGTTCTTTCACTTGGTAATAGTGCACCTTTGCTAGTATATCCCTTGGTACATCAGGGGGCAGGTGAGTCGGCTTTGCAATCCTATGTGCGCGGTCAATCAGTAGATCGCGAGCCTGCAGTTGGGGTGATAGCGTGGAGAAGAGCTTCTGAAGGTATGCGGTAATCTCATTAGGTTTGACAGATTCAGGTACTCCTCTAATTTTTATATTTTGGTGTCTCGAGCGATCTTCTAAGTCTGCCAGTTTCATATTTATTCTGTGGATTTCTGAAGTATGATGGTCATGGGCGTCAAGTAATTAATTGTGAGCCTTAACAAGGTTTTGCATGTGTTCTTCCAGCTCTGCTGTTCTATCCTCCAGGCAGTCCACCCTGTCATGGATCTGTGACACAGAGACATGCAGCTCTCTGTGTAAATCGTTTTGTAGTATTAGAAGCATGGCTTTCAAGGAGGCTTCTGACACAGGGTTATCTGTGACTGGTATCTCTGCTAGGGCTGTGGTGCGCTCTGTGTTAGGGGGATCCGTGTCAGGTTTGGCCCATAGCTGCTTCTTCGGTTGTGGTCCTTTGCTTGGTGAGAGAGCTGGGGAGGATGCCGTTCTCTTTCCTCTGTCTGAGGTGTGTGTGGCAGTTGAGGCCTCTGGAGCGGGTAAAGTGTCCATTCCCTCACCCCCTGCCATCCTCGGGGCGGTTCGGTGCACCGCTGCTTCGTGAGGGAGCTGAGGAGTGCGCTCTGGTGTCCGGGCGGTCAGGGGATGTGATCCGATCATTCCCTGTGCCGTCGCCATCTTGAGCTGCATTCATGGTGGCTGAGCTGTAGTAGTCGGTCAGGCGGCGTGTACTGCCTGTTAGACATGCCCTGTAGTTGTAAATAGGTCTATGTGGGTCTCTGCGTCGCTTGGGGTTGCGTTTCTCCAGATAAGGGTACGGAGCTCTGGGATTAGGCAGCCATCTTGCTCCGTAGCCGGCCACGCCCCCCTTTTATTTCAGCAAATGTTATACATATTTCCACCTCCTGAGCCTAGGGGCTGCTGTTGTTAGGTGTTCCCCTGTGAATGGGGAACTGAATTCAGGTGTTTAAACTGTTTGGGCCACAAGATGGCGGCCGCTGTAGCCGTCCAACTAGGCCGCAGTTGAAGCCGCGGCCTCAAATAGTTGATGCGGCGGTCGTTCTGAAATCTGGCCTCCAGTCAGGCTGAGGGCCGTGGGGGGATGGATGGCCACTGTCCCCAAGGTGTAGGGGTGTTTAATCCCTGCAGATGGGCCTGCGGATGCCGGTCTGAGCCGAGTATGGGGGCTGCACTGACGGCTGGAAACGCTGGAGGGTGAGGGCATCTATCACCACAATATACAGCTGGTGGTGTAGATGGAGGGTTGCTGTACACTCCTTGGGTGTTTTGGGGTCTCACCCATCCACCGTCGAGCAGGATGGCCCTGGATGAAGTTGATGAAAACCGAAGCTCTGTGGAGAAGCATCCACCTTGCTTTGCTTCAGGCCACGCCCCCCCCCGATACTTTTTTTAATGTCATGTGACAGTGGCACTAATATTTCAATTTTTATTTTATTTTTTTTCACAATTTTATTTTGTTAATGTATTTGCTTTATTATTCTTTACAATTTATATATTTTTATGTTGTTTTTTTTTTAACTTTCTTTATTTCTCTATTTTTTGGGGGGGGGGGGCAATCAGTGTCAGTGTTTTTTTTTTATTTTATTTTTTATTCTTTTTACAATTTTGCTGTTAAAAATGTATTTATTACAATGTTTCCTTTTTTTATTTTTTTAAATCTACTCAGTTGGGGGGCTTTGGTGAGATGTCAGGGGTCTAAACAGACCTCTGACATCTCGCCTTTGAGACATTGAAAGGAACTGAGGATAGAGATTCCCTACTCCCTTTCTCAGCAGCCTCAGCTGCACTGAAGATGAATGAAGAGGAGATAGAGGCTCCTCTCCATTCATTAACTGAAGCATCCTAAATACAGTGGGGGGAGGGACCCGAGCAGCACACGGAGGAGGAGGGGGTGGGCGGGGAATCAGAGGAGCACACGGATGGGGACCGGAGTTGGAGACACGGGAGACCAGAGAAGGTGGGTGGGACTGCAGGAGCAGATATGATGACACAGAGGGGATGATACAGGAGACACTCAGGAACGATTGCTGCAGCGGTGGGGGAGTTACAATCACCGATCTCCCTGTGCGGCTTTCAATAAATCGCTTGAAAGCTGCAGAGGGGAGAGAAGGAGAAGCGGCTGTCAGAAACTTTATTAAAAGCTGCACAAGGAGATTGTTGATTGTAACTCCCCTCAGTGCTGCACCAATCGTTCCTGAGTGTCCAAGTATCGGATTAGGCATTGGGAGCATTTGCAGAAGTATAAGTACTCCTGCAAATGCTCGGCATCAGCACCGACACCAATACTAGTATTGGTATCGGTGCAACCCTAACTGTGATGCTTCCTGTTGTGAGAATATACACCCTGACATTTTTGTAAATATTTTATATCTTTTCATGAGACAACACTGAAGAAATAACACTTTGCTACAATGTAAAGTAGTGTGTACAGCTTGTATAACAGTGTAAATTTGCGGTCCCCTCAAAATAACTCAGCCATTAATGTCTACTCTAAACAACTGGCAACAAAAGTGAGTACACCCCTAAGTGAAAATGGCCAAATTGGGCCCAAAGTGTCAATATTTTGTGAGGCCAACATTATTTTCCAGCACTGCCTTAACGCCTCACAAGATTTTCCACACCTCCATGATGACATCACAGAGCTGGTGGATATTAGAGACCTTGTGCTCCACCACCTTCCATTTGAGGATGCCCCACAGATGCTCAATAGAGTTTAGGTCTGGAGACATGCTTGGCCAGTCCATTACCTTTATCCTCAGCTTTTTTAGTAAGGCAGTGGTCGTCTTGGAGGTGTGCTTGGAGTCGTTATCATGTTGGAATATTGCCCTGCGGCCCAGTCTCCAAAGGGAGGGTATCATGCTCTGCTTCAGTATCTCACAGTACATGTTGGAATTCATGGCTCCCTCAATGAACTGCAGCTCCCCAGTGCTGGCAGCACTCATGCAGCCCCAGACCATGACACTCCCATCACCATGCTTGACTGTAGGCAAGACACACTTGTCTTTGTACTCCTCATCTTTTTGCCACCACACACGCTTTACACCATATGAACCAAATAAGTTTATCTTGCTCTCATCAGACCACAAGGCATGGTTCCAGTAATCCACATCCTTAGTCTGCTTGTCTTCAGCAAACTGTTTGCGGGCTTTCTTGTGCATCATCTTAAGTAGAGGCTTCCTTCTGGGACGACAGCCATGCAATTTGATCAGTGTGCGGTGTATGGCCTGAGCACTGACATGCTGACTCCCCATCCCTTCAACCTCTGCAGCAATGCTGGCAGTACTCATACGTCTATTTCCCAAAGACAACCTCTGAATATGACCATGAGTGCAACCTGTCCTAAAAACCGCTGTATGGTCTTGGCCACCATGCTGCAACTCAGTTTCAGGGTCTTGGAAATCTTCTTATAGCCTAGGCCATCTTTATGTAGAGCAACAATTCTTTTTTTCAGATCCGCGGAGAGTTCTTTACCATGAGGTGCCATGTTAAACTTCCAGTGACCAGTATGAGAGAGTGTGAGCGATAACAATTTAACACACCTGCTCCCCATTCACACCTGAGACCTTGTAACACTAATGAGTCACATGACACCAGGGAAGGAAAATGGCTAATTGGGCCCATTTTGGACATTTTCACTTAGGGGTGTACTCACTTTCGTTGCCAGTAGTTTAGACATTAATGGCTGTGTGTTGAGTTATTTGGAGGGGACAGCAAATTGACACTGTTATACAAGCTGTACACTCACTACTTTACATTGTAGCAAAGTGTCATTTCTTCGGGAATGTAAAAACTTTTATAAAATAATATAGAAAAGTACACTGTTGTGACTTCTTTACTGTGAAACGATGTTACATTTCATCACTCACATGTCGAACATAT
>BLSH010448246.1:822581-836662 GCA_018402905.1 Glandirana rugosa | reverse complement strand
TATATATATATTTTTATATATATATATATATATATATATATATATATATATATATACTGTATGTATAACGCAAAAGGGGTCTGGGCCAGGGGTTGGTTGGTTGAGAGTTGGCAATTCCATATGCATGGGAATGTCGAGTAGCACCTAGAGTGGGGTCTTCCCGTAGCGGGACCCTAAAGCGGGACTGTAAATTACTGGTGGGAAACTATTACAAGCCAAAGGAATGAGCACCACAGTACAGCCCAAGTCCAACATGTAGTGTACAGACAAGAGAAGAAGTACCTTTATATTTGCTATCAAGTCATGTTTCCCAAGTCACTGAGAAATGTAATGTGGAAATGCTCTTTTTACAGTTTCATGCAAATATAGAAATTCTGGCCAGTGATGGATGTTCTCTCAGAGGAGTCGATTGGTAGCTGTATGGTCTGCCCTGCAACAGGGTCTTTACATTAGGGACTGCTGCGCAACTCAGCCCTCCTAGGGAATGCACCTGGACCACAGGTGTGTGAGGCCTTGTGAAGTGTACAACAGTGTCCCTCCATAGCTTTGGGCTGAAGCAAGAAAAGTGTAACCTGTAACGTGTGAAAAAGAGGCGGTGGAGGAAATTCAATGTTCAACACTACATCTGCACCAGCTCATCAGAAGCCCGTCTGCTGACTACTGCTACTGGACTGATTAACAGACACTCTTACCCCGCCGTGCTCCTGTGACCGCTGTCCCCACTACCAATGGTCTGGGAGCCGGAGTTGTATGAAAGGTCTCCCTCTACTGCCAGGCTCACATCCCAGGTACGTAACAGTTTGTCATTCTCCAATTCCAGTGAACCACTTTAAAGTCTCCCAGTAGTACCTCTGCTGCTCTCTTGTTCCCCTATGCGATTTCAGGATTCACCTCCACTCCTGGCTGCACTCAAACCTCCAGGCCTCAAGGTTACCCCCCAGACTGGGGGCTTCCTCCGGGGTAGAGGCCTCCACAGCACCTCTGCTACATCTTCAGAGTTCCACCCACGACAACTCCCCACAAACTGACCCAGCCCCAAGTAAATGAGAAGGCCTGCCCCCTGCCAATCCAGACTGGGGATTGGTCAGGGCTTCCCATGACATTCCAGATCAGCCTTTCTCAACCTTTTCAACACTGAGGAACCCTTGAAATAATTCTCTGGGCTCGGGGAACCCCTGCTAAAAATCTACAACTCATGATACATTAGTGTGATGTTCAATGGGAAGAATGCTCCTTACTCTTGTGGTCATTGGGAAGCATTACCCCCTTACAGATAGCTTAAAAAAACAATTATGTCAGGGGGAATTTATCTGAGAGGTAGAAATTGACCATTGCTCAAGGAACCCCTAGCAACCTCTGGAGGAACCTCTTCTCCCACCTTCACCCTGGAAAGTTCCAGTATTTCCAGAAAAAGGTAGGAGGGTTTAGTGACATCATCTGTTGGACTGTCCCAGTCCTACCTGAGACACTCCCCAGGCCCAGATTAAAACACACAGGCCTGCACCTACAGTCAGGCCCGACTAAATTTTGCCACTTCTAGCAAGAAAAATCACTACAAAACGCACCTATCACTATGGTTGCGCTACAATAGTAACCAATCAGCTTCTAAATGCTGCCTGTTCAATTAAGCTCTGACAATAAAACCTAGAAGCAGATTGGTTACCATGCAGAGCTGCGCCAGATTCTGTGTGCACCAGTTTTAGTAAATCTCCCCCCATTGTGTATGAAGATAAGCAGAAAACAATTGCTTACAATGCTGACTATAAAATATGCAAATACAGTTTGAGAGGATACAGAGATGGTATAGTGATGGAGGCAGTATTAGGATCAGTAACATTTCTGATGTTTAAAGTGAGCCACATAAGGTAAGTGGTGGGAAGCTGTTTTAGATATGAATCCAACAAGTCATGATGATCCTGGACACATGGCTGAGCTCTTCATGCTTTATTGGAAAACAACAGGAACATAGAGACATGATATTACATAATAACTATGTAGTTACACTAGGAAGACCGTTACACCAAATATAACACCACCACGTATGTGCCAGAACTACTAATCACAGTATAATATATGAGAATGGTTGTTGCACCTATGTCTGTATAAACAGCATGCTAACAGAAAACAATCATATACTGTAAAAGGCTTTTATGGTTCATTATATATGTCACATGCTCAAAATTAGATAGCTTGCAATTAGATTTAAGGACTTCACCAAATGAAAAGATGACAACAACACTTTTTACTCTTATGTGTTTTGATTACCCCATTATTTACATATACCATAATTATAGTTATACTTTTCTCAGATGGGAAACCAGCCCTCTAAGGGTTACTCCTGCAATGCATGAAGCTCACAAGCATGGTCACTGGAAGGGACCTCCTTCCCCAGGACAGCCTCCACCCTCAATAGGCTGGCCTCTTCTACACAAACTTCAGTGATTTCAAATTATCCCAATTAGTCCAAGTAGAGCCCGTGAGTGTAATCTGCAGCACTCATTTTGCCATTTCCTGGGACAGAGTGGACACCAGGCATAATGATCCCATCTGCAAGAACAGAGCCACTCAGATGCTAAGCATACCTCATTCTCTTCATACCCCATCACACAACAGACGAATATCCAATCTGGTTCAACTAAATAAACTCAATCTACACTCCAACAAATGTGTCAATTAAATTATGAAAGCCTGTTGTTATTGATAGGCAAATGTCATCATCCCCAGCAGAGTGGTTATAATATCCTACATAGCAGCAAAGAATATTCTTCCCTTTTAAATATCCCAATGCTCAATTAGCTCCAATAATTTGGGTGCTTGCTCTAGTCTTCCCCCCGTTCTGATATATTTTATCATTCTGTCTATGATCAAAATGGTGGGACCTATCACTTGTTACATATAGTATATGTAGCCATGCCCCCCCTAGGGGCTGCTGAAAGTAGTGGTTTACCTGTCACCCTGCCCAGCCAGACATCCATCTCTCAGTCACTCAGAGACATAGAACAGTCCATTGCTTTGTTTTGTTTTTTTATTGAGGGGTATTGAACTTGGTTAGGGATTTGGGAATTATGGGATGCCCAAGAACATTCAGAGCAAATTTGCTTTGGACTCTTATATACACTCCAGTATATACACTTCTCTCTTCTCTCCAGCACAAACACTTGCTGCGTTCCATTCCTCCTCCAGCACAAACACTTGCTGCAGACTGTTACTAGCTAGTACCGAATGCTTAGGCCTGATACACTAACCCAGCCAGGCCTCAGTGGATTGCCTTTTGTGGCCAGAGGCCTCGGGCCTCTTTTGTGTAGAAAAGTTCAGGTGCTAGCTGTCCTCTATTCAGCTACCACTCCCAGATAGCTATTTTCAGGCCCCGCCAGCCAGCATGGTTGCAATGACCACTCTCCACTGCCCTTTTCACAGTCTTCTCATCTCGTTCTGCACCCATCTCTCAAATTGCAATATCCCAGTTCTCTCAGGCGTGCCTCCCCAGTCCTCCTGGCTGTGACCAGGATTGGTCAAGGCACCTTAAGATACCCCATGTAGCTCCACTTCTCTTCTCCACCCTTCCTTCTAGCACTTTCCAAAAGAAAAGAGGAGGTAACCGAGAAGTTACACCACCTGTGAGTCACCAGCTGCTACCCTGAGACACTCCCAGCCCAGAATCAAAACAAACAGGCCTAGCAAACAGCTATGTCTGCCTAAATTTACCTACACTGCCAGAGAAAAACCTCACTCTAGCACCTCACTACCTAGAGGGTGCTATATATATACTATATACTGTACAGTGCCTTGAAAAAGTATTCATACCCCTTGAAATGTTTCACATTTTGTCATGTTACAACTAAAAATATAAATGTATTTTATTGGGATTTTATGTGATAGACCAACACAAAATGGCACATAATTATGAAGTGGAAGGAAAACGATAAATGTTTTTCAAAATTACATTCCAAATAAATATCTGAAAAGAGTAGTGTGCATTTGTATTCAGCCCCCTTAGTCTGATACTTCTAACTAAAATCTAGTGGAACCAATTGCCTTCAGAAGTCACCTAATTAGTAAATAGAGTCAAGCTGTGTGTAATTCAATCTCAGTAAAAATACAGCTGTTCTGTGAAGCCCTCAGAGGTTTGTTAGAGAACCTTAGTGAACAAACAGCATCATGAAGGCCAAGGAAAACACCAGACAGGTCAGGGATAAAGTTGTGGAGAAGTTAAAAGCAGGGTTAGGTTATACAAAAATATCTCAAGCTTTGAACATCTCACAGAGCACTGTTCAATCTATCATCCGAAAATGGAAAAAGTATGGCACAACTGCAAACCTACCAAGGCATGGCCGTCCACCTAAACTGACAGGCCGGGCAAGGGGAGCATTAAACAGAGAAGCAGCCAAGAGGCCCATGGTACCTCTGGAGAAGCTGCAGAGATCCACAGCTCAGGTGGGAGAATCTGTCCACAGGACAACTTTTAGTTGTGCACTCCACTAGTATGGCCTTTATGGAAGAGTGGCAAGAAGAAAGCCATTGTTGAAAGAAAGCCATAAGAAGTCCTGTTTGCAGTTTGCAAGAAGCCATCTGGGGAACAAAGCAAACATGTGGAAGAAGGTGCTCTGGTCAGATGAGACCAAAATGTAACTTTTAGGCCTAAAAGCAAAACACTATGTGTGGCAGATAACTAACACTGCACATCACCCTGAACACACCATCCTCACCATGAAACATGGTGGTGGCAGCATCATGTTGTGGGGATGCTTTTCTTCAGCAGGGACAGGGAAGCTGGTCAGAGTTGATGGGAAAACGGATGGAGCCCAATACAGGACAATCTTAGAAGAAAACCTGTTAGAGTCTGAAAAGACTCGAGACTGGGGTGGAGGGTTACCTTCCAGCAGAACAACGACCCTCAAACAGCCACAGCTACAATGGAACGGTTTAGATCAAAGAATATTCATGTGTTAGAATGGTCCAGTCAAAGTCCAGACCTAAATCCAATTGAGAATCTGTGGCAAATCTTGAAAATTGCTGTTCACAGACGCTCTCCATCCAATATGACAGAGCTTGAGGCATTTTGTAAAAAAGAATGGGCAAAAATGTCACTCTCTAGATGTGCAAAGCCGGTAGAGACATCCCCAAAAACACTTGCAGCTGGTGGTTCTAAAAAGTAGTGGCTCAGGAGGCTGAATAAAAATGCATGTCACAGATATTTATTTGTAATTGTAAAACATTTTGAAAACCATTTATCATTTTCATTTCACTTCATAATTATTTGCCACTGTGACCCAGGGTTTGTTAGTGTGCTGCTCAGGCTCAATCAATGTGGGGAGTAATAAAGATGATACTGCATCAAACAAAACCAAAGAATTCCAAGCTCAACTTACCGACCAGCCTGGGACCAATCAAATTCACCTGTCTAACAGTAGTGTTTAAAGACAGGGGATTGGTTACACACATTTGCAAGTGCATGCGTAAGCTGCAGGCCCCGACAAGGCTCTCTGTGTACTGCAGACCTATCTCTGCAATTTAATGGATAGATGAGGGGCAGGTGACTGGAGGAGCCCAACCCTCCTTAAAGGTACAGGGACAGACTAGACACCCAGCACATTGCACAATGGTGGCTAGGGTGTCAGTTTGTCACCTGAACAGTCAACAATACAAAGAAATGTCCCTGCTTCCACCCATAACTGGCCCCCATAGCAAGGAGCTCTGGAAGGGCTGGTCGGTAAGTTGAGCTTGAAATTCTTTGGTTTGGTTTTATATGTCTGCCCTTCCAGAGCTCCTTGCTGTGGAGGCCTGTTATGGGTGGAGGCAGTGGCATTTCTTTGTAATGATACCACATCCGCTGCGGGAATGCCGGTGAGGATGGAGCTTGTCCCAGCTCCTGTAGTCACAGAAGGGAAGAGAGAAAAGATCCCTGGTGCCACACAACCGCGTAGTATAGTAGTGATGGGAGAGACAACCTCAGCCTGGGCTCCTACCAGTCCACGCCCCCAACGTGTTTTGCTCTGCCCCCCGGAGCTTAATCATGGGGAATTATGTGCCACTTTGTGTTGGTCTATAACATAACATCCCAATAAAGTACATTTACGTTTTTGATTGAAACTTGACAAACTGTTTAAAATTTCAAGGCATATGAATACGCATATATATTTATATATGCAGCACCCTCTCCCCTTAGGTAGGTGCTGAGTGTTAGGATATTTGTTAGGTGAGGTAAATTTAGTCAGGCCTAATTGTTTTGATCCTGGACAGTAGAGTGGCTCAGGGAGGGGCTGCTGATTTGCAGGCAGTGACACCTCTTGGTTTCCTCCTCTTTGTTTCTAGAGGGTTCTAGAAGAAAGGGTGGGGAAGAGAGGTGGAGCTGCCTAGGGTGTTTGGGGAGCCCTGACCAGTCCCCAATCTGGATTGGCAGAGGGCAGGCCTCTTTAAATACCTGGGGTCATCCCAGCCTGGGAGGAGAGTTCAGGTGGAAGAACTGAGAGATGGAGCACTAGTTGCGGAGGCCTTTGAGGGAGCCCTTAGTCTGGGGGGGTGACCTTGGACCAAGGAGCAAGAGAGAACAACAGAGCGGTGCTGCCGGGCAGGTCTCCGGGAGGGATCCACCAGGTGTCGGTGAGTGACACACACCCAGGAAGCTGGAAGAGGCACACCGGAGCAGATTGGGGAGAAAGAGTGACAGTCTGAGAAGGGTGCAAGAGCCAGTTGGGACTGTGGTGTCACTGGGCAGTGGAGTTGGGTCGCTGCAGCCAGGAGGGCTGGCAGGGCCTTAAGAAGGGACAGGCTGGGAGCAGTAGTCCACCAAGGGTAGCTAGCACACTTGTATTGAGGGGTCCGCAACCCCTTGCCTGTAATGGGCAGTTCACCGAGGCCTGACCAGAGTCAGAGGCGGGTCTCACCACTTGCTAGCTAGGCCTGAGAAGTGTTGAGCAGGAGAGAGAAAGGAGAGGTAATTGCATGCAAGATTGTGTTGGAGAAGGAAAGTCGTATATATACAGGATTGTATACAATGTGGTCCCATTCAAGAACTGTTTAACCACTTCAGCCCCGGAAGGATTTCCCAGGTTAGGACCAGAGCACTTTTTGCGATTCGGCACTGCGTCGCTTTAACTGACAATTGCGCAGTCGTGCGACGTTGTACCCAAACGAAATTTACGTCCTTTTTTTCCCACAAATAGAGCTTTCTTTTGGTGGTATTTTATCACCTCTGCGTCATTTCTGATTGCCGCTATAAACAAAAGAAGAGTGACAATTTTGCAAAAAAAAAAACAAATTTCTTACTTTTTGCTAAAACACAAATCCCAAAAAAAAAATATAAAAAAAAAATTTTTTTCATCGGTTTTGGGCGATTTATATTATTCCTCATAATTTTGGTAAAAAAAAAAGCAATCAGCGTTTATTGATTGGTTTGCGCAAAAGTGGCCGCATTTACGGATGATGTGAATTCATTTCTGGGGTTTTTATTTATTTATTTATTTTTTACTAGTAATGGCGGCGATCTGCGATTTTTAGCGGTACTGCGATATTGCAGCGGACAATTTTTTACACTTTTTTGGGACCAATGACATTTATACAGCGATCAGAAATTTAAATATCCACTGATTACTGTGTAAATGTCATTGGCAGTGAAGGGGTTAACCTGCAGGGGGAGATCTAGGGGTTAACTGTGTTCCCTGGGTGTGTTCTAACTGTGGGGGGACTGGGCTATCATGGGCATAAGAGATCTAGCTGATCCCAGTGACAGGGATCAGTAGATCTCCTATGCCCCCACTAACAGAGCGGGGAACCGCCGTGTTTACATCGGCGGTTCCCCGTTCTTTGGCTGTGGCCGCTCATCGAGCCGCGGGCACACTCCTCAGGAGTACGGCGGACGCGTGCGCGCGCCCCCTAGCGGCCACTCGCAGATCGATGCTTTTTTACTGCGATTCGCACTCAGCGTCCACACTGCTGCCGTAGATGCACGGTAGGCGGTGTGAAAGTGGTTAATATGCTGGGCATCCCATAAATATCCTATACCCCATCCAAGTTAAATCCCCTAATAAAAACTAAAAAAACACAAGTGCCAGCCTGATCTTCCTGACTTCCTGGACGTGTGGAAAAGAGTGATTGTGGGCAGTGTGACAGGTGAGCCACTACTTCCAGCAGCCCCTACAGGGGCATGGCTACATATATATATTTATATACAGAGAGAGAGGCACACACACACACAAAACCTGACAGCCAAAGCCCAGTGGATTATTTCACTTATGCTTACCTGTCATGCATCATTATACTTGGTTGCCTATGCTGCACATCAGATGCCATTTAGCTCCATCCCATTGTGAGTCTAGGTAACCCAACCGCTGAAGTAAATAAAAGCACTTAGTAGAGCTTTAGTCTAATCTCCCAGACCTGGTATGAGTTAAAGGAACTGCTCAAGATGCCACAGCACAGAGTGGTCATGCTGGGAATTCCCCTGTGTAGAGAAGCTATACTTGGTGCCAGTGTTAATTGGATCATGCTTTTAATGAGCAATCCTCCAAGATAATATACTTAGAAGAAATTCCTTTTTGTCCAGAATGTTTGCTTTAAATCAGATTCCCGGTACACACTTTCAGTGGTACTGTATGATACAGTTTCTTGCCCATGAGGGCATCAGCCTTGACTCAGTGCTGTACTAGTAAATATTTGCTCCTGTACAATACACAGATGGTAATGTGACTGGTTTGCTAAGGTTAGCATAGATAGTTCTTCTAGTATACTCAGTCTTCCTTGTAATTCTAACCTGCTCTAAAAAAGTTTTTAGATTTGATTTGGCAATAAATATAGTTCTTATTCTGCCCCCACCCACCCCCATCTCATGGCTTTCATAGCTTTCATTTGGCAAACACGACGTGCTGAGACATGGCTTAAATCAGGGAGTCCATGGGAAGAACAAGGAGTTCAAGGTTCATGAGAAACAAGATATAAGTCAAGGTTGTCTAAGCAATCAGGCAGGTAGCAATCTAGCATTTCAGGTGGCTCAGTGAGAAGAGTTATTGCTAGACAAAGCAGAGGTCCCAGGTTCAAGACAGGCCCAATAACTATTTTCCAAATGAATGCTATTGGTGACCTGGCCTTTCACTGCTGCAGTCATGAAACATAGCCTAGTCACCTTTCTGCCCACATGTGACTGGCAAGTAAATGAGCAGAAACTTATGTAGCCAATGGCCCCCTTAGGGGTGGCTGGTAGTTGTGGTTCACCTGTCTCTCTGGCCTCAATCACACACTTTTCCGTTCATCCGTAGTCACTGAACAGGCCGGTACTTTGTTTTTGTTGTTTTATTGAGGGGTTACGCTTGGATAGGATAGGAAAGACTGTGGGGTGCCCAAAGATCAGGAAACAAGATCATATTATATACACCACGGTATATACACTCCTTCTTCCTCCAGCACTGGCGCTTGTATTAGTACTGGCATATACACTCCTTCTTCCTGGGCCACTCCCCTGCTCAGATCAAAACATTCAGGCCTGTACTTATTGTCAGGTCTGACTAAATTTGCCTCTCCTAGCAAAAATCTACTACAAAAAGCACATGCCTGGTTCATAGCAGCGCGGCGGTTCCGGCCACTGGCCCCTATGTTGCTAGCGTGTCCTGCAGTGATGTAACACCCAGCAAAGAGAAACAACAGGAGGAAGCAGGGAACACAGGCATTCAAAACACCCAAAATTGTGTTGAATGACGAAAATTCTTCAGCTGCCATATCTATTCAAGAAAGCGAATATAGGGTCATTGCCCACAAGAGAGTAATTATTATTAGATTATTAGGTCTTATGTACATGGACAGTTTGAGGTTATAATTATGCTCTAACGCAAAATCCTGAAGTTCTTCCCCACTCAGGAAAGGAGTAGCAGGTGGCGTGTAAAGCTAACTAAAGAAGTGAATAGTAATTGAGTATATGCCTGATATACTGTATACATCTATATGTTGCTTTAAGAAAGATTAATGAGTTCAAATTTAGTTTTTCGTGGTATATTGGTGACTGTGGCACTCTTGTAACTTGGTATGTGCTTTGTTATTAGAACAGCCTACTTGACTTTCAGAAATTGCAGAAGTCTAGTGAGATGGTTTAACAGAATAAATCTCAAGGGAACGAGGGTGCAACTGACTGCTGTCTTCCTGGACAGTTTTTCTCTGGAATTTCAGTGCAGAGAGCTTCATTAATTCCCTTTCGGTTTTAGAGGGATGTCTAAAATTTCAGCCATGCTAATTAGCGTCTGGACACAGCTCCTGTTGACAGAGGTTAATGATATCCCTTAGACCCTTTTATCACTTTGATCCTAACTTTGGCCACCTATTAATTAACTCTTTTTCAGCCATTCAAAGAAATATTAAGGTGGTAACAACTAGTGTAGAATGAGCCATAGAATGCATTTTTTCGTTTATTCCATAGTGTAATTTACAGCAGCTTGCTATCATTGACTTTACATAGAAATGATAATTAATATTTGGTATATAAGAGGAGTGGGTACTGCGCTTAGGGCGCTCTGGGGTAAACTGATATATCCCAATATATAAGCTGCTGCCCTCCAGTAGATTCCTCCCAATAGGGGGAAATAAATAGGGTAGTTGGGTAATAACTGGACCTTGGCGCTGCTTGCTTTTTAAAGGTGTTGAGATCCTATGCATAAAATAAATGTGATCAGAATGAGTGTTCTAATTGTTAAGTAAAAGATATGTGCTAGTAGCTGTAGGTTGTCCAATCCAAGTGCATGCAGGGAGAGAGGTGAGCTGATGGAGGAATGTCTCTATGGGGAGAATTCCCTTCTCCTTTCAACATTACTATTGACTTTTGAAAAATAAAGAATGCAATTTATTAAAAGGGATTACGCTATGGAGCCTTTCTTCGTCTTCCCTCCTGCATATGACAACACACACTGAGGACATTGAAGACATCATCACCAGGAGGACAAGGGACCCCAACCACTACTTGACAGGCGTCTATGCGCTTTACCCCTGCAGGCGTGGCGCCATCCGGTAAGTGGGGTGTCCCTAGGGGAGCACGCGGGAGTGATTTACTGTACATGACAGGAATAACTATCACTAACCCACCACACTGTGCACTTTGGGGAGCACACTGCATATGTGAACTTCTAGTTTGAACTGCATCCTTTCATTGCGCTATGCACTTTATAAGATGATATTTTACTGATGAATTACTGGATGAATCAATTTATTGTTTGATTACCAACGTTTTATAAAATCACACATATTGGGGAATATACTGCATATGTGGACTATTGGAACAAATTGTATCTCCTATTGCACTGTGCACTTTAGGGGATTGAACTTACATTTTGAACTACCACTTTGAATGTATTAGCACTTTGTCTTTTTTCTAATACTTTTACTATTTGTGTGCCTAACACAATTTTACCATGTTTTATTTATTGAGATTTATGTACTATCTGGTGGGGTTCTATACTAGCTCTCTACCCATAGTCTCTTGCATTGGAGTTTTGTACATTTTATTTTTTACACTGCTTTTCGATCACATCTTAATTACCTCATTATTGGAGTATATCTTGAACACTTGGATTGGACCACCTACAGCTACTAGCACATATCTTTTACTTAACAATTAGAACACTCATTCTGATCACATTTATTTTATGCATAGGATCTCAACACCTTTAAAAAGCAAGCAGCGCCAAGGTCCAGTTATTACCCAACTACCCCTAATATTTGGTATAACAACCAAAATGGTGGAAATTCAATGGTTTGAATTCGCAAACTATACAGACATCTCAAAAGTTATTTATCTTAAAATGTGTAAGTTATCACACTGTAAGTTATTACACAAAAAAGTGGAACACAACTATTTCTCCTACTTGTAGGTAACAATGTAGATTGAACAAACTGTAAGAGCTCTTTCATGTGAGTGGCAGTCTCTACCTCCCTCTGAAAAGCAATCCACGGTAGATCATTTATTAGTGGGCAATAGAGCAGTAGCTGACAAGCATTTAAGAGGCGATACTGCCACCCCCTCAATGCCTTTTGTTGGCATTTTGGGGGTTTCTTGGCTTTTTGTAAATCCCAAGGGGGATTTTGTATTGAAATACTGCTCCGCAACCATGAGCCAAACAGCTGGCCTGCACACATTGTGGTCCCACAATGACAAAAATGAGCAAGCTTTACAGGCAATACTGTCTGTCAAACTCTGTAAGCCAAGTTAAATTTGCAGCGGCATGTGTACTACATAATTACATACACTGAGCAAAATTATAATCACAACGCTTTTGTGTTTGCCCCTATTTATCATGAGCTAAACTCAAAGTTCTATGACTTTTTTATGTACACAAAAGGCCTATTGTTCTCAAATATTGTTCACAATTCTGTCTAAATTAGTGAGCACTTCTCCTTTGCCGAGATAATCCACCCACCTCAGAGGTGTGGCATATCAAGATGCTGATCAGACACCATGATTATAGCACAGGTGTATCTTAGGCTGGCCGCAATAAAAGACCACTCTAAAATGTGCAGTTTTACTGTATTGGGGGGGTCCGAATATCAGTCAGTATCTGGTGTGACCACCATTTGCCTCATGCAGTGCAGTACACAGTCCTTCGCATAGAGTTGATCAGGTTGTTGATTGTGGCCTGTGGAATGTTGGCCCATTCCTCTTCAGTGGCTGTGTGAAGTTGCTGGATATTGGCAGGAACTGGAACACGCTGTCCTATATGCCGATCCAGAGCATCCCAAACATGCTCAATGGGTGACATGTCTGGTGAGTATGCTGGCTATGCAAGAACTAGGATGTTTTCAGCTTCCAGGAATTGTGTACAGATCCTTGCAACATTGGGCCATGCATTATCATGCTGCAATATCAGGTGATGGTCGTGGATGAAAGGCACAACAATGGGCCTCAGGATCTCGTCACGGTATTTCTGTGCATTCAAGATGCCATCAATAAAATGCACATGTGTTTGTTGTCCATAGCATACGCCTGCCCATACCATAACCCCACTGCCACCATCGGCCACTCGATCCACAACGTTGACATCAGCAAACTGCTCACCCACAAGACGCCATACACGCTGTCTGCTATCTGCCCTGTACAATGTAAACCGGGATTCATCCGTGAAGAGAACACCTCTCCAAAGTGCCAGACACCATCGAATGTGAGCATTTGCCCACTCAAGTCTACAAACTGACAGTCAGGTCGAGACCCCGATGAGGATGACGAGCATGCAGATGAGCTTCCCTGAGATGGTGTCTGACAGTTTGTGCAGAAATTCTTTGGTTATGCAAACCGATTGTTGCAGCAGCTGTCTGAGTGGTTGGTCTCAGATGATCTTGGAGGTGAAGATGCTGGATGTGGAGGTCCTGGGCTGGTGTGGTTACACGTGGTCTGCGGTTGTGAGGCCGGTTGGATGTACTGCCAAATTGCAGACGGCTTATGGTAGAGAAATGAACATTCAATTCAAGGGCAATAGCTCTGGTGGACATTCCTGCAGTCAGCATGTGAATTGCACGCTCCCTCAAAATTTGCAATAAAACCGCACATTTTAGAGTTGCCTTTTATTGTGGCCAGCCTAAGGCACACCTGTGCAATAATCATGCTGTCTAATCAGCATCTTGATATGCCACACCTGGGAGGTGGATAGATTATCTTGGCAAAGGAGAAGTGCTCACTAACACAGATTTAGGCAGATTTGTGAACAATATTTGAGAGAAATAGGCCTTTTGTGTACATAGAAAAAGTCGTAGATCTTTGAGTTCAGCTCATGATAAATAGGGGCAAACACAAAAGTGTTGCATTTTTAATTTTGCTTAGTGGTAGTTAGGTTGAAAAAAGTTCATCTAGTTCAATTAATAAAAGGGAAAAAAATAATACAATTCCATATACACAATTCTATACACATAGTTGATCCAGAGAAAGGCAAAAAACCCCAACAAAGCATGAACCAATTTGCTCCAGCAGGGGAAAAAATTCCTTCCTGATCCCCTGAGAGGCAGTCGGATATTCCCTGGATCAACTTTACCTATGTATACACTGTCTGGCTCCAGTGTTAGGATTTAGGAGTCAGTTTGGGGGGGGGGGGGGTAAAAAGGTGTTTTTACTGCCATTTGGT
>BLSH010448246.1:801516-816890 GCA_018402905.1 Glandirana rugosa | reverse complement strand
TACAAAAATGTGAGGAGTCTACTCACTTTTGTGAGATACTGTATATATATATCAATAAACTTGGAAACAATTTTATATTTAGTGTCTTTTTCTAATCTATTATTGACCTTTAGAGTAGCCCAGTAAACACCCAATAAGCTCAGTAATTCACTCTGTACCTAATTTTGTTAAGGGTGAGCACTCTACTCCTGCACACTTTATGTGACGCATTGGGCCCACTTGTTTGCATCTGAGCTTAACAATTCTATCTTAAATAGGACCGCTGTATTACTTTATTCTTATATGGAGGTTCCTTTTTTCAATATATTTAATACTTAGCACTAGCACTTTTTATATACTTATATTCTATGTGAGAGATTTATTGTATGTTATCTTTGTACATTATTGCACTTGCACTTTATGATTGATGAATTTATTGTATTAATATTCTTTGCACTTTTTGCATTTGCACTTTTTTGGTTTATAATAGTAGCTCAGCACTTTCCTGGAAAATAATTGGTATTGAGTTAAGTGAATAGTTTTTAGTGTTGGCAGCTGCTATTTTTTCACATGTATTGATATTACACTTAGTGATACATCTACATAGTATTTTTTTCTAATATTTGTCCTCATTTATTTGCGCTGATTGGTCATACTTTTATTAAATAGATAAAGGCACAAGTTTGTGTAATTAGTGTCAGCATATGCTGCAATATTTTTGTCCTTGTTTGCATGGAAGTTTCTGTGGTTTCTAATAAAAGCCTTAAAATAACAGCTTTGTGCATGGAAATGAATAGCCTCAGGAGGAACCACACATTGTTTAATGATAACGCACTCATATCGCGCTTAGAACGAGGTCATATGAGCAAATTTTGCATATGTTTTTATTGGAAATATGTGGCTAGTAAAGCGAATGTGAGATTAACAATTTCAGGACTGAGCTTATCAGTAAAAGGGAGAATGTCCAGCCTTCCGGTCCTGATTAGATTCTAATATCCAAAGATGAAACTATAAAATGAGACAAAAGTTTACATTCAGCAAAGGTTGAGTAAAATTGGTTTTGCTGTGATAGACCCAAATCAGTTATAAGTTCATGTGCTTCTTACTTTAAACCTGAATAGTTGCAGTCTATTTTCTCCACTGCAGGTGCAACTGTAGCGGCAGTGCATAGGAAGGAACTCAGGAGGAACATGGTTACTCTATGGTTTCCAGGGTCACTGAGACAGCAAACCGGTTGGATGCTGATGGCCAATGTGACTCTGGGGTCATGCAGAGTCTATTTAAGACCCAGGCTCTTGGGTTTGACGGACATTTAATGTGTGGATATTGTAGGGACAGGTCACCCGTCTGTCAGGGACAGTATTAGCAATAGGGAAAGGTTCCAGATGACTAGGGAAAGCATAGGGATCTGCCTCTCTTCCTGGAAACCTTCCCACTTAGGCTTGAACCAGCCAGGCCACATTCCGCCCCTCAAGATAGATCTGTCAGCTTGACTGAGACTAGGGTTGCCACCTGTCCGGGATTCACCAGGACAGTCTGGGTTTTGATACGTGTGTCCAGGTTTCAGTCCACCTGAAACCCAGACACATTATTCAGACAAGAATGTGGCTTGGAACAGGGTCTGACAGGAGGGGGAGGGGGTACTATGTGCGCCACATTACTATTCTCTTTGGGGTACCCAAAGGTGTCCCAGGTCTGTTACAATCCTATAGTGTATACAAAAATATATATATTGTGCACCTCTAAAGTGTTCGTGCTTGGCTTGAAAAAAAAGTGGCACGCCTAGCTGAGACATACTCCGCTACATGCTGCTGCCATTCGTGAGTGTTCCCAATGGGCTTCCTTCCGCTGGGCTTGTTGTGAACTCTTTTAGGTAGGCTTCAGTTTAGTTTGGTCTTCCAATTGCATCTGGAATGAGTATGTATTATTGCCGCCTCACCATGTTGCACCCACCTACAAACATTTTTTTTTTTTGGAAACCCAACTTCTCTTCTGTCTCCCAGCATTTTTTAAATTAATGTAAATATACCATGATTCCTGGTGTGGGCAGGACTTTTGGCACCCTAGTGGGGACACTGCAGAACTGCACCCACTAATGCCTGACGTTTAGGCCCGCAGCCGTTTTCATGTGGAAACAACATTAACCACTTCAGCCCCGGAAGGACTTACCCCCTTCCTGACCAGAGCACTTTTTGCGATTCTGCACTACGTTGCTTTAACTGACAATTGCGCGGTCGTAGAACGTTGTACCCAAACAAAATTGATGTCCTTTTTTTCCCCACAAATAGAGCTTTCTTTTGGTGCTATTTGATCACCTCTGTGTTTTTTATTTTTTGAAAAAAAAAAAAACAATATTTATTACTTTTTGCTATAATACGTCCAAAAAATATTTATTTAAAAAAAAAATGTATTCAGGCCAATATATATCTTCTACATATTTGTGATAAAGAAAAAAAATCGCAATAGGTGTATATTGATTGGTTTGCGCAAAAGTTGCCGTGTTTACAAACCATGAGAATTAATTTATGGCGTTTTTACTATTTTTTTTTAATAGTAATGGCGGCAATCTGCGATTTTTATCGGGACTGCGATATTTCGGACATTTTGACACTTTTTTGGGACCAGTGACATTTATACAGCGATCAGAGCTAAAAATAGCCACTGATTACTGTGTAAATGTCATTGGCAGGGAAAGGGTTAACCTGTAGGGGGCGATCTAGGGGTTAACTGTGTTCTGGGCTGGCAAGGGCATGACAGATCTAACTGATCCCGATCACAGGGATCAGTAGATCACTGTCATGCCGCCTGACAGAACAGGGAGCCGTCGTGTTTACAATCGGCGGTCCCCCTTTCTTCCTCTCTAACAGGCAGGTAAAAAACATCAAAAAAACTTTAAAACAGCATAAAACAGATTCAAAATCGGCATTCAGCCGCCTCTCACGACAATTCCGGTAACAGGCCATGCCTACGCCTTACGTCACACCTCGTGACTTCTTCAGGGAACCCCGTATATTTTGCTGAATAAACCACTCATTTGTTTAAACATACTACACTATGAGAGGTCCCTCTCATTAAATACCCCCCGCTTTATACACCCTGCGGAGCTACCGAAGCCAGTGACTAAGCAGAAAGACTGGGGCCAAACAACATAGTGGAGAGAAGATCCAGGATAACATCCCATCCTAATCACTGCACTAGGAGAACAACAACCTTAAAAAGGCTTCTTATTCATCCTAGAGGTGAGCACATATTATGCACTTAGGTGAAGGCGAAGACACCACATATACTTATAGCGGAGTTCCACCCAAAAGTGGAACTTCCGCTTTAAGACCTCCTCCCCAGCTACGGATGCTTAAACAGAGCTTTTGGGGAGGAGGGGGGGTGCGGATACCCGATTTTTTTGGGGTACTTCCGCTCCGGTCGTCTTAGGCGATCGGAAGTGGAAGGTCTCCTTCCCCCTCCCTCCCGAAGTCTTCTGGGACACAGGAGATTTCGGGAACAATCAAAAAGCGCAGCGCCGCTCACGTGCGCGCTCCGCCGTGAAGCCGCTTCCTGTCACGGTCGGGTGCCCACAGTAGGAATGAGGGTGCCGCGGAGGGGAGGGGGAGAGATCCGAGGTTCATGCCGGCTGCATCGCTGGACCGGGAGACAGGTAAGTGTGTGTTTATTAAAAGTCAGCATCTACATTTTTGTAGCTGCTGACTTTTAATAAACTTAAAACACAGTGGAACTCCGCTTTAAATTAAGAAGTTGCTTATTAATGAACTTTTGATATGGTTGTCACTAAGTGCCCTTTCACATAGGGGCGACTTGCGATCCGACTTGAGTTGCCCCAAGTCGCTTGACATTTGAAATCCCATTGAAATGAATGGGAGCCGTCTTAATATCGACTTCAAGGCGACTTCTGAAAAGGTTCCTGTACTACTTCTAGACGACTTCTATCCGACTTGTGCCCATAGGATTCAATAGAAGTCGCCTCCAAGTCGGATCCCCATCTACATGGAAGCGACTTTACAGTTAAAAGAATAGAATTTATTTTTAGGCAGCCCCTCCCTCCCTTCTCTGATTGGTCAAAGCAAAGTCGCCTGGCAAAAGTCATGTAGTAAAGTCGCCTGAGGTCCTTGAAGTCGCGCTGAAAGTCGCGCTGAAATCGCCTAGCGAAGTCACGCCGAAATCAGGTCGCCCCTATGTGAATGCAGGCTGATAGCACCACAACTGTTCTGTTTGGCTTGTGATATTTATACCATTATGCACCTTTATGCACTCTAGGTACATTAATTTTGGAAGGACAATTTGAAGAGATTACGGTATATTTGTTTACTTTTTCTTTTATACATGTTCTGGATATTTACAGCAGTGCATTGAGATAGTGTGCAGTATTACCATCTCCCATTTTGCACAGTTAACTCTCTCTTGTTCTGTGGCTGTTACAATTGACACTTCTCTTCCATAAGAGGACACCACTCCCAGGTGTGTAGCATTTAGGGACCGGTACCACTGAGCCTGTACCAGACCCCACCAATCCAGCAGTTCATGTCGCCTTCCAGTAACTAGTCCTATGGTTGCTATGGGATACAGGAAATGCTCTCTCTCTCTCTCTCTCTCTCTCTCTCTCTCCTGAAGCCCCTCTGCATCTCTCCTTCTTCAGTGACTCCAGGCTAGAGCTGCCACCTCATCCTTTTAAACCCGAATACACGTGAATTACCCAGGTTCTGAGGCTAATTTAATGCAGATAAGGCACCAAGTGAGTTTAATTACCACCTTAATCAGCCACAGAACCTGTGTAATTCATATGTTTTTGGGTTTAAAGGGATGAGTTGGCAATCCTGGGTCCGCCGCAAGCTCCAGGAGTGTGGCCGCGGGTCGGGCAGACTCGATATCCGCTGGCGACCCGCGATCGCTTAAAATAGGAGACAAGCGGGGAACTGCCAATGTACACAGAGGTGATCAAATACCACCAAAAGAAAGCTCTATTTGTGGGGGGAAAAGGACGCCAATTTCGTTTGGGTACAACGTCGCACGACTGCGCAATTGTCAGTTAAAGGGACTCAGTGCCGAATCGCAAAAAGTGCTCTGGCCCTAAAGTGGGAAATCCTTCCGGGGCTGAAGTGATTAAAGAGAAGAACATGTCAGCACACATTTATCATTCATCAATTGATTTGTATTGATTAGTTAGAAGTCACATGACCTGTACAAAATCTCAGAACTACACAGGGCCCCTTTATAAAATCAAGTGTGCTTCAAATATTTAATTCAGTATGTAATATGTATCTAGCATGGGTAGCACAGTGTCTAAGTGGTTAGCACTTCCTCCTGGCAGCACATGGGTTGTCGGCAGCCAGGGTACTACCTATCTGGAGTTTGCATGTTCTCCCTGAAACTCACTATAGTTTTTCATTACCAGCTCTAGTTTACTATTTTTTTGAAAAAATCCAGGCAGATGTAAAAATAATAAAGCTGCAACACTCATCCTATCTCTGGTGCTGTCCCCTGCAGCATCATTCGACCCATTGCCTGTGAGCCCAGGCCTTAACAAACACACCTCAGGGGGTGCATCCTCACGCCGACCCTCTCTGCAGCATTCATGACCCATCTACCGGGAGAAGGAAAAATACCTGTGACAAACTAAGGACCCCAGTGTAGGCAGGTGCCTACAGGGGGTTAAAATGTCTTTCTGTGTCGGCATTTGTTTTCCCTGGCTGTGCTCATTTCCTCTTGTTAATTGAGCCAGCCAATTGAGCTGAATTGTGGACCCGTACACACGATCAGAAAATCTGAAGAATAATGTCGTCCAACGAACGATCTGCCGATTTTCTGATCGTTAGTATGGTGCTTTCGACAGCCGATTCCTGAATTTTTGGATGACAAAAACTCTATGTGCAGCTTCGAAAATTTTTGTCGTTTTTGAACACAACGTCCGATTTTCGTTTAATTAGTAATTTTCATCCGGAAAAAAAACGCTAGAGCAAGACTACGCACGCTCAGAAACTAAAGAACACATACAAAACTATTCAACACATGACTTCTGATGTTGCATTTTGTTGTCTGAAAATTTTCGGATGTTTAGTAACCTCTTCAGATTCGATATGAGACTAGCAACCAAAAAAAAATGACAAAAATGTGTCCAATAATCTGATCGTGTGTACCTGGCTTTAGGCTTGATTCACACTAGTGCGTTTTTTTATGCATTTTGCAGTTTACAGAAATGCAGGGAATTTTTTTAACATGGGTTCCTATGGAACATGTTCACATCAATGCATTTTTGTGCCTCTGCATTTTTTGAAAGAATCGGGGACTTTTTTCCCCGCAAAAAGCAGCGTTCTGCATGTAATAGACTTCAATGGGCATGCAAGAAAAACGCAAGTGCTGCATTTTTTATGCATTTTTACCACGTTCTTACCGAGATTTTGCCGTGATTTGAATTTTGCATTTTAAATCTGCCTAGCAACAAAATTTTCCCAAATAAATCAATTATAAAAAAATGAATAATACAAAAACGCAAAACGCAAATCACGGCAAAATCACGGTAAAAACGCATCAAAAATGCGGTAAAACACAGCAAAAAGCAGTGAAAAAATGCTGAAAAGCAAAACGCATTACGTCACTTTCACACTGGAGGCGGTGGGCCGGTAGCGGTAAATCCTTGCTAGTTTCAGCGGGGATTTACTGCTGTTATAGCAGCGCCATGGTGGTGGGAGCGCTGCGCTTTTAACCCCCCACAAGGGGTTAAAAGTGCTGGCGTGCCACTCTTCCGAGGTGGTGTGCAGCCGCTTCGGAAACGCTGCCCCATTGTTTTCAATGGGTAGGGGCAGTGGATCACTGCACCTCTCCAAAGATGCTGCTTGCAGGACTTTTTGTAACGCCCTGCAAACGCACCTCCCCAGTGTGAAAGCACTCCAGCTTTCACATTGGGGTGAATCAATACATTTTTTTTGCAAAATTGACGCTCTTTTTTGTTTATATCGGTGATCAGAAATGACACAGAGGTGATCAAATACCACCAAAGGAAAGCTCTATTTGTGGGAAAAACAGAACGCAAATTTTGTTTGGGTACAACGTTGGACGACCGCGCAATTTTCAGTTAGAGCGACGGCTGCGAAGCAGTTTCTAATCACAAAAAGTGCTATGGTCCTAATGTGGGAAATCCTTCCGGGGGGTGAAGTGGGTGTATGCACAACGTATCAAAAGAACAGGGCGTGGAACTAGGGTTGCCACATCATCCCTTTAATCCAGGACACATATGAATTACACAGGTTCTGTGGATAATTTAATGCAGATGAGGCATCAAGTGAATTTAATAACCACCCTAATCAGCCAAAGAACCTGACTAATTAATATGTGTCCTGGATTAAAGTGATGATGTGGCAACCCTACACAACCAGGAGACTGAGTTAGAGGATGATACAGAACATAGGTCTAACTAGGTTGATCCCTTTAAACCCGAACACATATGAATTACACAGGCTCTGAGGCTAATTTATTGCAGATGAGGAACCAAGTGAGTTTAATTACCGTCTTAATCAGCCACAGAACCTGTGTAATTAATATGTGTTTGGGATTAAAGGGATGCGGTGGCAACCCTGGGCGAACACGAGAGCGCGGCAGCCTCTCACCCCCTAGCCGCGCGCGTGCAAATCGCCATTTATAGATGACGATTTATGTTATGCTGCCACCTTGCAGCAGTAAATGTACGTGACACGGTCCGGAAGTGGTTAACAATAGCTTGCTCATCATGATTGTATTTGGAGCACCTTGAAAAATCAAGCTTGGTTAGTGTAGGGTTGCCACATCATCCTTTTAATCCAGCACACATATGAATTACACAGGTTCTGTGGATAATTTAATGCAGATAAGGCACAAAGTGAGTTTAATTACCACCTTAATCAGCCTCAGAACCTGTGTAATTCATATGTGTCCTGGATTAAAGGGATGATGTGGCAACACTACCTGGTATACATGGGTCGACTATCAGCCGGTATCGACCGGTTCAACAGAAACCGGCCGACAATCGGCCCGTGTGTACGGCAGGCAGGCTGGCCAAACGTCATTTTTTTTTTTTTCTTGTAGAACAGGCATGGCAGAAAACCATCTGCCAATCGGCATCCATTCAGCGCTCAGAGATAATGCCTGCATGGTTATGGTATTTACCAGGCATAAGCCTATGCAAACACTGACCATAATAAAGTCAGTACAGTATTTGAATGGGAGCTTCGGACAGAGCTAGGGGTGAACAGTGAACAGCTACATTATGATAATGCAGTATGCTGTAACATTGAATGGTCCCTTCTGTGCAACCTAGGGTTGCCACCTCATTCCTTTAAACCCAAACACATATGAATTACACAGGTTGTTCTGAGGCTGATTTAATGCAGATAAGGCGCCAAGTGAGTTTAATTACCACCTTAATCAGCCACAGAACCTGTGTAATTAGTATGTGTTTGGGTTTAAAGGGATGAGGTGGCAACCCTAGTGCAACCACAGGCTTGGTTTAGATTTTTGCTAGTGATACAGGCTGAATTCAAAGCTTCTATTCTGCCACCTGAGAGCACCACCGCCTACTATGCAGGTTGCAATGAAGACTACTTCCATGTGCAGGGGTTAATTAGAGAAAGGTCCTTGTTTCTTCAAACAATGATCTGTAATGTGAGGGAACTGTGTGCCGGGACTGAGGAAACCCCATGTGGACTGGCCACCCTTTGACTTCCTGAGCCCCCCTGACACTTCATTGAATGTTTGTTATTGCAGGGATAGGGGACACATCCTACAAGGAGGCCCAATAGACATTCCATTCCTAAATGACTGAAATATCTGTCCCTTCTGGGCTTGCTGCCTCCCGTCCCCTCCACCACTCCACCTTCAACCCTATCACAGTGCATGACTTGTAGTAGTGCTTGTATATTTAGCTGCATTACGTGTCTTGTTTGTATTGCACTTGACATGCTACTAAAACAAAAATAGTTATTTGGAAAACTGCATATCATTTGTGAAGACTAACAGTTACATTTATTTACATTTTACTGCTTCGAAATATCAAATAATCCTTCTGACATTTTCACAACAATTTGGCCTTGGTATGACGGTGTTCTTATTAATCTTCGTGTGATGCCCCATTTTGTTGATTGATATTACTTAAAGCAGAGTTCCACCCAAAAGTGGAGCTTTGGCTTTAAGGCTCCATGCACACTGTATCTGATAAACGACCGTTTTTGGTCATTTTGGCGTTTTTTTAACAGCCCAAAAACGCCACTTTGTGTTATCCTACGTGTCAATGCACACATGGACGTTAATTGTCGTTTAACAGCAGTGGCGTTTTTGGGCTGTTATCTGAACGCCCTGAATTGACGTTCAAAAGTCGTTCTTCTGATCACAAAAACCGCTAGACGCCGATAAACGCTGATTAACGCTCATAAACGCCGGTAAACGGTCGTTTATCGGCGTCCAGCGTTTTTTGTAGTCAATGGAAGCTAATGAAGTAAAACAAAAAACATTCAAAAATGCTGCTGCCAATAAACGCTCATAAACGCTATAACAAAACGCTGATAAAAGCTAGTTTTAAAAGCAGTTTTTCTGCCAGAAATCCAACGCCCAAAATGACTATATAGAGCATCCAGTGTGCATGGAGCCTAAATGTAGGTGACCCTTGACAAACCACAATTGGCATGTCATTTTTTTTTTTGGGGGGGGGGGGGGGACCCTGTAAAAACAGGGACCCAGCTCCCACTTCCTCTCCTAGTGCCGTGGAACCGGAAGGAAGGTCACCTCTCCACCCTACCTCCTGGCGATCTTCTGAGACACATCACAGGTCCCAGAAGACTGCCTGCCCATTCACAGCGCGCAGCAAAGACGGCGCCCACACTTGCTATACTGCCGCCGCATGGAGGAGGGGGAGAGGAGCGAGGCAGCGGGCGGGCACATCACTGGAGCCTGGGACAGATGAGTGTCTGATTATTAAGTCCTCATACACACGGACGTTTTTTGACGCCGGCGTTTTCTGGCGTTTTTTGCAGCTCTCCATGTTAGTCAATGGCCCCATAAAAACGTCGGCGTTTTTGAGCTGTAGGTGGCGTCGGCGTTAGTAAACAGAAAGTAGAACCCATGGCCATCGCGTTCTGAGGCTGTAACGTTTTGGCATTTTTTGACGCCGACGCCACAATATGCCAACAAACGCCACCTATTATTATACCGGCGTTTTCTGGCGTTTTTTGACGCCGACGTTTCTAGGTTGAAAAATAGCAGGGGGATGATTTTTTTAAAAAAACGCCTATTGACGCCGACGCTCACTAACGCTCAAAAACGCCAATGCATAACGCCGAAAAACGTCGCCTTTTTTTCCTTGACGTCGGACCCGACGTTTTGTTTATTTTTTTAGATACGCCCGTGTGTATGAGGCCTAAAAGTCAGCAGCTACACTTTTTGTAGCTGCTGACTTTAAGCCCTCATACACACAGGTGTTTTTTGATGCGGCGTTTTTTACAGCTCTTCATATTATTCAATGGCCCCCTAAAACAGCTGATGTTTTTGAGCAGTAGAGGGCATAGGCATTAGTGAGCTGTAACTAGAACGCGGGACCAGCACGTTCCGAGGCTGTAACGTTTTGGCATTTTTGACACTGACGCCGCAAACCGCTCACTAACACCGTACCGGCGTTAACCAGCGTTTTTGATGCCGACGTTTTCAGGTTAAAAAATAGCAGAGGAATGATTTTTAAAAAAAAATGCCTATTAACAGCGACGCTCACTAACGCTCATTAATGCCGATGCAAAACGCCTGACGTCGGGCCCGACGTTTTTGCTTATTTTTAAACATACGCTCATGTGTATGAGACCTTAAAAGGGTGGAACTTTAAAGTATTCGGAAAATAAGTTTACATTATAACCTCTGTTATTCATAAATGTTTTCCTGGATATTTACAGCAATATTAGGACCAAAACAAATGGTGTATTTAAACCTTAAAGAGGAACTGCAGTCTGCTCACATAATTTGTAATAAAAAACATCTTTGCCATTATGAAGCTTCCCTCCAACCACTTTGCATATTATTTTATATATACTGTGATTCTGTACTTGCCAAATATGCTGCAGAAATCTCCCTCCACTGCGTCTGGCTGCAATCATTTTAACTGTGGGCAGCTGAAGCTGCTGCCTGTTCACTTCCTGGATTTACACAGACACACAGCAGCACACCTCCAGCTCTGCAGCTCTCTTTGGCCCTCTTATGACTCATCACCCCTCCCTTCCTGGTAAACTCTCATGAGAGTGAGAGAGAGAGAGCTGTGCATGATGTCATACGCCAAGGCTTTTTTCCAGACAAGAAACAGGAAGTGAGCCATATAAGGTATTTACTGTCAGAAAAAAAAGTTTTACTATCTAAAATTAAAACAATAAGGGCAGAGGATTTAATAGATGGAAAGATGAAAAAATGATTGAAGTTCCACTTTAACTTTGGATTTATGTAAAAAAGCAATGTAATCCATTACAAAAGTACCTTCACCTATCTTGATTTCAGTTTCCTGTTTTCGATAGCAAATAGAATAGACTGACTAGGCCAATCAGACTGTTTGTCACGTGCCTAGTGGTTGAGTCTGGCTTATGCGGGGGCAACCTCTCTTGCGGCCCTGGTTCGAGAACCCCTGGTAGTGCAGACAGGGAGCTCAGGAGCGCAGGGGGGTATGAGGGCTGGACAAGTTTCTGATGGCTGGTAGCGAAGTACAGAGGGATCAGGCAGACAGGTAGTCGGGTGCAGGCTGGGTCGGTAACGTGCAGGAGGCTGAAGTACAAGGAGGAACAGGCAGAAGAGTGTTAAACAATCTGAGATCGGGGCAGGCAGATAGCAACAAAGTCCAAAAGGTAGCCGGGGTCACTGGAACAGGAAGTCACTCAGAACAGACACTGGGGGTCACAGGTGCAGGAACGCTGTAGAACGGACAGCACTTGCTTCCTGGTGCTGTCCGCTTAAATGGCCACTGTTGGCACCATTGCCGGCGCATCCGCGCGCGCGAACGCACACACTCTACTGTGCACCCGCGCATAGGTCTGCCAGAGCCCAGAGATGATTCCTTACACCGTTGTTGTTCTGGGTCTATAAATGTGAACATGCTAACAGAAGGAGAGAAAACAGGGTTGATCTCATCAGTGTGCTTCTGTTCCAACATTGTCCAATCAGGGCCAGGGTGAATTCCGGACTAGGCTGTACTGCTTAACCCCAATGTAGTCTGCAATGAGATTGAGAACTTGGCTCTGCTATGTGGCAGGGGTGCCTGAATCACAGACTTGCCATTAGGAAGCAATGCTGCTCTAAGAATAAGAAGACCCACAGACATTGCGTAGGTGGAGCATAGAATTGTGTCAGAGGAAACTGAGCAATAGGTATGACAATTTGTGGATGCGTGTGCTGGCACAAAGAGTTGGTCTGATTGCATAGGGATGGTAAAGGGCACACCAGTGGAGTGGGCATTGGCATGCTAAGACATCAGGTAGAAGCACAGGTTATCAATGCCATACTATCCCATCCTGGCAAAAATGGATACATGTGGGGAAATGCAAAGACTAGACAGTTAAAGGGAGTCAATATGCTTTTCTGCACTGGTGCTCTGCAGTCAATGAGTGGCATGGGCTATGAGTTGTCATTACTGAGCATTCTGTAAAATCATACTAATTTGACAAATATTACTTAAATGCCAACTCTACCTAAAACTGTAATGTGGATTTTTCTTTGTTGTTGATGTAGTGATATCTCCGAAAGGGCAGCTGGTAATAATTGTTTTTTCCCTAGAAGTACAAAAGCTTCCCACCACCACAAACATCAGTCTATTCACACCGTCTCCATTAACACAGTTTAAGGGATGCCTTTTTAGGATTTAATACTTGAAGAAACTTTTCCAGAAGGGTTAGAGCATACTCCAAAACAAATAGCACATAGCAATTAAAGGACGATCTTTTCCTTTCATAATTGTGAGTATTGGACAGTCTAAGGCCTTGCAGCTGGGGACCATGAGGCAGTTTTCTGAGTGGTCTAAGGCCTCACAGCTGAAAACATAAGGCAAGTTTCTTTGGCAACTGGTTACCTTGTGCATTTGCAGAACTACTGGTAGCCAATGCTTTTTACAGAACACAGCACAGCCACAGGGATCTATTTAGGCTCTTTACTCACAAGACCCCAGGACAGCTGCCACCTCCCAGCTTCCTCTGGACACAGTCCAGCGAATGAGACAGTCCTTCTCCAGACCAGATCCCTTGTGGTGAGGTCCTGCAATCAGCATCTAGGAAGATCCACCCAGGCCCTTAGCCCTGACATCACTGAGACCTCTAGAACATTGGCACAGTCCATGGCCCTTCATGCTCTGGAACCCTCCTGGGGAGAAGGAACCATGCTCTGGAGTGTCTTCGACTACATTTTACCTTTACAGCCCCCTTCTGGACACTCCTGTCCAGGGATTGGCTGGAACATGATAAATATTTAAAAACATTCATAGGAAGGTGCTGCGCAGATATTTAAAACAATAAAGTTGTCCAACTGGACATAGTAATCAATAGTCTCTGTGATCCAAGAGAAAATAAGTCCCCAAGAAGGAAAAGGAGCATCCGTGTACAGGTGAGGAAATAAGCACCAGATAGTGTCCCCTTCACCACCACACCACTCGCTTCGCTCACCTTCCAATATTGACCCCTGAATCACCAGGTGGTCAATAATGCAGGTACCCTCTTAAGCCCGGGTGAAGCTATCTCCCAAGGATCCACACCTCCATAGTTAGACGTCTCCGTGTACCGGATGGGGCAGTACCAAAAACAGATAAACAAAATCTAAGTGCTCTCCATTTAAGGTAAACAGAAAACTTTATTGCACAATAGAAAAACTCACATATTCCAAAAACGGATCAGGTATGGTCGGACATAGCCATGCATCGCATGCAAAGCGCTCAGTGAAAATACACTCGTCAGCTCAGTCTCTATGTTGGTGACATAAAAGGACAGCCTCGCCCCCGCACGCGTTCCGTTAAAACAACTTCTTCAGCTGAGTTATTTGCATCTCCCCACTTAAGCTATGGAAGCTTCTTCCAGAGGCAGGGGAACTCAGTCATACTCCCAGCCTGTGAATCTCTGAACAGTCCAGGCCAAACAACCACTGCTCCCTTGATTACATAAGCCAAAAACTAAATTTACCTAGCATCCCACTAGGAGGGTGCTACATCCATTTACATGCTGTTTTTTTATTCTGTTCAAATACTGCAGTTGTGAGATATCCACCAGAACTCGACTGCCCTAGCCAACACAAAGCCAAATGATGGTGTCACTCTTCTCTGGTGGAGGTTAAATACATGTCTATAGAATCTAGCTACAGAACAGTAATATCTTTGTTATGGCCTTTAGGTAGAGAACAGAGACACAAACAACTGTGGGAATATCCTACCATAATAAGCGTTGTGAGATACAGAGAAACCATCAGGTGCTTCTACATTCAGGGACCTGAAGGTTCTAAATCAGTTCCTTTTTAGTGATTATGTACTTTACACATGCAAGACAAAGAAACAGGTTCACTTTAAGGTAGACCTCCACAGACATATACAGTATAATTACTTATACTGTAACTTAACAAAAAAAGCAACCACCCCAATGTATAACTAGCTTTTAGTGCAAGGTACACATGGAAGTGCTTTGCACACAGCAAAATCAAACAAAATATATTTCTCAGCACACTTACCATTATATATTAATGTGGGTGCGGAAATGTGTGTAAACTGCGTGCGCAGGCAAAACACTATTTGGGCGCATGAAACCACATGGTGCAAAAGCAGGGACATTTTTTCTGCATTTCCTACAGGTACAGCAGCCTATTGAAATGGATGGGCTGCTGTACCTGCGCAGACAAAGTGTGCAACAAATGGCTAGATGTAAACCTAGTCTAATGCCTCGTACACACGGGACGACGATCGTGTTCAACACGTCGTACTCACGACCGTTGCATGCAGAATCGTTCGTCTGTGGCGGCACTTTCAACAGTTGAAACGGTCGTTCGTGGGAGTTGTATGTGCAGACTACAAAACTTGGTCGTGTCAACAAGCTCGCATACGACCGTTGAGTCGTGTGTAGAGCAGCTGTGTTCAACAAAGTTGTAACATGCTCCGTAATCTGATCCAAATGTAGATCGGTAAACAACGTGTGAAACAGACGCGTCCATGTCGTCGGGTAGGTAAAGTTATCCGACGACATGGACATCCTTTACGTCTTTTTTACAGGGACGAAAACGTGGTACACCAAAGTACGCGGGTTTATCACAAAACGGACGCGTGCGTCAAATGTGTGTAAAGGCGTGGGTGTAATTATATATTACCATTCACACGACTCTTTATATAAAACAAACTAAAACGACACACGTTTCGTGAAGGTACACATGGAACG
>BLSH010448246.1:681478-698068 GCA_018402905.1 Glandirana rugosa | reverse complement strand
ACATTACACATTGACCCCCCACCCACCCAGCTCTGGACCCTGCACATTACACATTGCCCCTTCCTACCTTAGTCAGCATGCAGAGCTGGAGACACAGCAGTGCTGAACAGAGTGCAGGAACTGCTGGAGTTAATTTTTCATATTAACAAGCTAATGATTGGTTTCTAGGGCGACCTAGCAACCAATCACCTGCTGGTTAACTTGAAAAGTTAACTCCAGTAGATGCCATCCTCTGTTCAGAGCTGCTCACTCTCACTCTGTGAGCTACAGAGTGAATACGGGGCCGGTCCTGGGTGTCAGTCACCTGGGTACAGTCCACACCCGGGCACCCCTGCACCCTGTCACAGCTCACCTCTCTCTGCTCTGGCTGTCACAGCGCCACTGCCTGACCCGGTGTCCTGCTGTCACCGCCCTTGGAACACCACTGGCCTGAGCCAGCCCCTCCCATCCCCTCCACTGCCCAGCGATCCAGTAAGCACTGAAGGGAGACCAGAGAGCTGCTGACTGACAGTCACAGCTCTCTGCTCAAAGAGGAGGGGGAGAGCTGAGTGATCAGCAGTGTTTGATCTCTCAATTCTCACTGCAGAGCCAGCAGGGACAGATGCAGCATTGGACTGATGCTGCATCCACCTAGGTGAGTATAAATGTTTGTTTTTTAACATCCTGAACTTCTCTTTTAATGCTGCATTAAAACTAAATTTAATCCTAAAACCTCTAACCTGCTTCTCTGAGGCAGGAGTACACATGGAAAAAGACTGTTATGAGAAGAGGAACATGTATTAAGCTTTAATGAATTCAGATGCATTTATTCCAGAGTTGGGTATGTGTATACATTTCACAACGTTTCATATGCATGTACACAATGTTCTCTTTATAAGGTAAGGTGTGCTGATGTATTGCCACAGTTCAGCGTAAAACTTACCAAACACTCTACCAATCTGATTGTCCTTTAGATTCAGCACTATGTAATATGAAGACAAACCTAATAATGCATTCATTTAGAATTAAATCAATCAGCCCCCTGCACTATATACTATATATAGATATTATATCCTAGGGGAATTTGGGGTATTCTAACACCCCCAGGTTTTCTTCCCCCTCTCTAAAAATATGATTGGTTTGACTTTGTATGCCTCATGCTCCATCAATTGGGCTTTATCCCTTCTATGACACACTAATGCTCCACTAAGCAGTCCAAAAGCTGTTTCCATCTTCCACCAAACCGCATCCACATTCAGGGTGAGATTTTATCAGATGACCTATTTGATTACCAGTGCATTTATAATTTTTGTATTCAGAAGTATGTATGGCTAATTACTCACATGTATGAAGCTTATTTAATAATGCAAAACATTTTTTTTTCATGTTTTTTTTTTATTTTTTCTTCATTTGTTTATGGTGATACTGTGGGTTAGATTTACTAAAACTGAAGAGTGCAAAATTTGGTGTAATTCTGCATAGGAACCAATCAGCTTCCAGGTTTTATTGCCAAAGCGTAATTGAACAAAGCTGAAGTTAGAAGCTGATTGGCTACCATGCACAGCTGCACCAGTTTTAGTAAATAAACCCCGTGTATCGGCTTCATGAGTCTCCTGAAGAAGCCATATTATTGGTGAAACGCGTAATGCAGAAACCTTTGTACATATATGACGACCATATGAAACAATCACTTTTGTTTTATTACAATATCTGATTTTTTTTTTTCAAATATTTTATTTAAACCATAAAAGGCACATCCAGGTTATGACACAAGAGTATACATCCAACATAGCATCCAGGACGGTCTTCTAAGACATGTCAAACCGTAAGGCTAAATACAGCAAACATTATCAGAATACGGTAAAGCTGATGAAGATTCAAGTAATTTTACCTTCCAAGATACTAACTCTCTGAAACAGAACCCGGGTCTGCCTATACCATTATCCATTTTCGTAAAATCAAGTGGAGGGAAAGAAGAAAAGACAGATGGGGGGAAGAGAGAGGGATGTGGGGGAGGTGAGGGGGTGATAGAAAAAGGAGGGCATCCTTGGGTGGAGATGAATAGCAATGCTACAGGAATTCTTCTGCTATGCAGTTATCAGAGAGACAGAATAAATCATAATCATTGGTTAAGCATGGCTCTCCCTTCATCCGATAGGATGAACAGGTTCCACAGTTTCCACATCTCAGAATATTTTTCATGTTTGTGTTACGCTGAGAGTATGAGGTCTTCCATTTTGTTTATTTCTTTAACATTGTGGAGCCAGCAACTGTTAGTCGGTGGTATCTGACTTTTCCATTGCAGGGGGATGCAGGACTTAGCTGCATTTAACAAATGGTGTATAATTGATTTTTTATAAATTTTTGAAGGGATAGACGTGTTATGGAGCAAGAATAAGGCTGGATCGTCAGGATCTCGCGGTCAGTAAACTTTTGAACAATGTTACTGACTTCTCTTCAGTATGGTATCAACCTGGGGCAGGACCAAAAAATGTGCAGCATCACACCTCCCTCCTCCTGGCACCGCCAGTAGCAGTCAGCTACGTCAGGGTAAAATTTATGTAACATCTGTGGCGTGGGGTACCATTTAGTCAGGATTTCATAATTAGCTTCCGGTATACAATATCTGATTTTAACCTTCTTGAAATTTGTACAATAAAATTTATTTAATTTAATCATATAATTTTAGTCTGTTTTGAGCACCTTAAAAATCCCGTTCTCCTACCATTTCATTGTCCATTTAGCTTGGGATGTGGTGCTTTCATTCTCGCACCTCTAGACAAATCTTCTTCCCCTGCACTCTGTAGTTGATGGTAGATCTAAACAAGATTGTAGAGTCAAATTGTGTATGGCCAGTTTTAGTGCAAAGTCATCTTCAAGATCACATATCAAAGAAATATTTTATTTTCTGAAAAAAGTTTCCTAACTTAGGTAGTGTTAGGATATGGCACACTTTGGATAAGTTAAGCATTCCCTGTCCTATGGAGAAAAGGGAACAGTTGCAGAACACTTGCAGAGATGTTTACATATTTAAGAATATATTTTTGAGCAATAATGAGCACTTCCCATGGACACAATTTTTCATTATAACTTGGGTACCATGTACTTTACACTGCATGACTGTTGCAAACCATCCTTAGATCATTTGCCAGCAGGGCCAGCTTTACTTTCAGGTCCCAGTGACAGCAAATACAGCTACCCAGGTCCCAGATATCAGCATTTTGTTCTCATGCACCGGAAACACTTGCATGTATGCAGATGCACTGCAGATATCTGCTGGGTCCGGAAAACTTGGCAGAGGTCTTCAACACGTCTGCACACATATGAAGATGGATCAAAGATGGATTATGGAGGAGGGGCAGGGCAAAAATATTGGGGAGGGGGGGCTCTTGAACTACTCCTGCACACGAACCCTACAGAAAATTTGCTGAATTTGGCCAAAAATGTCCAGAAGTAGACTAAAAATATAAACAAAATAAGAAAAAAGGGTTATAGTTTTTCAAGTTTGCCCTGGTTTCCCTCCTCCTTTTACCCGCTGCCTTAGGCACTGCCTCACAGTCCAGTGCACATACTGTGTAAGGCTGGAATCGCACCTATGCATTTTTAGTGCTTTTTGCATTTTGTAGATTTGCACTGCAGTCCATTTAACGTGGTTTCCTATGGAACACATTCTGAAGTTCAAATCTGCAAAAATGCAAAAAGCACTAAAAATGCATAGGTGTGAATCCAGCCTTACAGCAGAAAATTGTACAATTCTTACTAAATGAATTCCATAGCAACAACATGAGTCATAGGTCACCTTTCCATAAGAGCTTACAGTGTATTAGATGGTGCCATATGGTTATTTTATTCTAATATATATAAAAGGGAATCCATCTCCAGAATATGTTCTTTCACATTGTCTCCTTTTTTAGCTCTCTTCGTGCACATAAATAAATAATCATTCAAACAACCTGGAAAATTGTATAAAATACTATAGACATCAAAAGGATGACGAAAATAGCCCTGCTTACTGGCCATTAGGTGTTTATCCAATTTGCAGTAATAAAGCTGTAATTATAAAAGATATAGGCAGAGCCTGCAGCTGTTATGAGTCTAAATGATGTGTACACAGCCAAAACACTTCTACGGATCAGAGGGAAGGATAGCTAGAGATGGGAGAATGCCACATGACAAGCACCATGTCATCTTCTTGTACTGGTAGAAGTGTGACAGTTCTGTATCCCCCACCTGGGGAAGATTAACCTCAATATCCCTGACATTGCTGTAATTCTTCTATGTCATCTCAGTGACTTCACACTCCCCATACCTTTCTCACAGCCCTTTTGGTACCAAGAATCAGCAGCACTAAGAGGAAGGTAAAACCCTTTAACCACTTTGGGAGCAGAGTACTTTATGCCTTCATGACATGGTGATAGATCAGAAGGTGGTAAAGCCCAGTTTGAGCCCAATCTGTTTCTATTTGTTTTGGATAGGGTGGGAAAGGGTTAGAACTCTATCACCCTGTCACTGGAATAGAATGTATGGGAAAATCTCCCTTATTGGGGTACAGGCAACAATAAAAACATCACAGAAGTTAGAAGCCTTCCTTATTCTATCCAGAACTTAAAAAATATACATTTTAGCTTGGGTCTGGCACAGTGGCTTAGTGGTTAGCACTTCTACCTTACAGCAAGGGGTTTCACAGTTTGAATCCCAGCCAGTTTACTATGGGGTTGATTTACTAAAGGCAAATAGACTGTGCACTTTGCAAGTGTAGTTGCTCCAGAGCTTAGTAAATGAGGTAAAGCTCTGCTGACTTCCATCATCCAATGACTTACAAGGAAAATTGCTGTTTTTTTATCTTCCTTGCATGTGATTGGGTATTCTTTGCAAAGTGACGCTTTACCACATTTACCAAGCTCTAGGGCAACTGCACTTGCAGAGTGCAACTGTACATTGCAAAATGTACAGTCGATTTGCCTTTAGTAAATCAACCCCTATGTGCATGGAGTTTGCATGTTCTCACTGTGCTTGTGTGGGTTTTCTTCAGGAACTCCAGTTTCATGCACACTTCAAAGAGATGCTGGTAAGTTAATTGGCTACTGTCTCCTTTTGTCTTAGTATGTGTATGCATGTGAAACAGGAAGACTGTAAGCTCCTTGGGAGCAGGGACTGATGTGAATGTAAAGTGCTACATAAATGGTTGGATCTATATAAACATCTGTAATAAATAACTCTTTTCATAGGAGATAGCTAAATCTCTGTTGCAATGAATTGTTTAAGCCAGATCGTTTTCGGCTTACGGTAGTTAGTTAACATCCTTATTAAGAAAGATCCAACTAAACCTGGTAATGTAAGGATAACCATTTTTTGACATATCGCAACAACCTCATGCCTGTGGCGGCATCAGACATCAGCCAGTAAATTGATTCTGGATGATTAAGAAAGGCTTGGAGGCTTTGTCCAGTCACTATACTCTGCCCCTCAACAATAGCCATGAATTGGTAGATATAACTCTAGAAAGATAAGCAGGTAGACATTTACCTGTCCTTACTGAGAGCAAAACCGGTCTTACATAGCTCCAGTTTTCTCCAATTCCTGCTGGCTTGCCCAAAATATGTGCAGTGCATGGCCTTGCTGGCACCACTCCATTCAAGAAAAATACATTGGGTACATGCCCCCGATGACATCAGGACATGGGACAAAACATGTAGGGTGGAGTCTACGTACATTCAAGAAAAATAGACTGCTGCAAGCCGAACAAAAGAAATCTATATGTTTTTGCCCAGCTTATAGACTTCTGAAATCTGAGCAGTGGGTGGCTCTACGAGCATCACAAGGCTCAACAACAGTTAACCCCCCTGGCGGTATTCCCGAGTGTGGCTCGGGGTGAATTTTCTGCACCAAGAGCGGTAACCCGAGCCACACTTGGGATCGCATCACTGGATCCAGGCAGTGTTACTCACCTTGTCCCCTGGATACAGTTTCGGTTGTGTCCTCTGCCCGATGCCTCTGTGTGCTGGGCTCCGTTCCCTGTGAGCGTCGCGTCGCACAGGGGCGGAGCCTGGCGGCAAATTCATAAAGTGAAACACACAGTAAACATACAGTATACTGTAATCTGTAAGATTACATTACTGTATGAAAACATTTCACATCCCCTTTGTCCCTAGTGGTTGCCCAGTGCCCTGCATGCACTTTTATAAAATATATGCCATTCTTTCTGCCTGGAAACTTGAGAATGTCCATGGCAACCAAAAAGTGTCCCTTTACGTCAAAGGTGTTTTTTGACAAGCTAATAAACAGTGATAGTAAATAAGAATCATTTGCAGAATTGAGTGATACTGATTTTTGGGGAAATTTATCATCAGACACTGAAAGTGACGACAGCGACAATTCTGCAACTGAGCAAATTTCAGTATTTTTGATTTGATTACATTATTGAATACATTTTATTACTATTATATTATTATTTTTGATAATTATTTATAGTTATTTATTATATTATAATTTATGATTTCTTGTTTCAAACTTTATCATACCTGGGATGTCTACTAGACTCTGGTTTGGGCAGATTTAAGTGAGTTATTCCTAAGAATTACAGGCCTACAATATAAAATGCCAAATTTCCATGCAAAATAATGTACCGCTTTCAGCACCAAAAATCTGACCTAATCATACCGCCAGGGAGGTTAATTTAGCCTGCGACAATTGATTGAGGAGGGTGGAAAATGATTGGCTAAACAGTGACTGTATCCTATCGGTGCCATCAGCAGTGCCACTGTATTGAGGAAGCTGCAGTTACCTAAAAACATCTATTCTATGCTGTTAGTGTGGATGGGGAAATTGATTTTCTTTTGCTTAGCCTATGTGCTATACAAGAGAAAATCAGGCCAAGTATAGCCAGCTTAAGAAAGGATCAGCCCTGTCAGACAGAGATTTCCCACATGCCTATGTGCAATTAAATTGTAACTAAAGGCAAAACGTTTTTTTAGTTTTGGATAGAGTGGGGAGGGGTAATAACAACTTTCGGATTTTCTTGCTGTCTGTACCTCCGTTAGGGAGAGTCTCCCTCTCTATTTGTCCTGTTTACCTTTATCAAAGTGAAATTAAAAGATAATACAAATTTTGGGTTGACATCAAAACATTAATAGAAGGATAACCTTCCAATGGGGACGTTAGTTATGGGGACCTTTGTGACATTGCATGATTCCTTCACTTTGGAGGGATTTGCTCTCACTTCCTGTTTTGGCAATAGGACATAAATGGCAAAAAAACTGACTGGGGTTATAGCCCTCCCTTACTCTACCAAAAAAAAAAAAAAAAACGTTTTGTCTTCAGTTACACTTTAATACTCAGAATTCTCCTTCATTTGTGTACAGGCCTTACTTTTACCACTGTGACTGCATAGCTGTGGGAGAAAAACAAATTTGTGTTGTTTAGTTGTATTTATTATGCAACATGAGGAGTTTTATGCTCTGGTTTTCTACAGTAGGGATTCTGCCAAAATTGCCTAGCCACGATGAAACTCACTAATAAAAAAGTACATGTTTTCAGATTTTGTTGGTGTCCAGATAGCTGGGCACAGCTATTTAAAGTGTAAATCCATTCAAAACTGATATTGAATTTTGGTGCATGCTATAGAGTTTAACTAACCTAATGGTTTCTGGTGCCTCTTCTGGCTTAAAGTAATTGTGAAGTCTCGTTTTTAAAAACAAAAAAAAAAACAAACATGTTATACTTACCTGGTCTGTGCAGTTGGTTTTGCACAGAGCAGCCCCTATCCTCCTCTTCTCAGGTTCCTCTTCGCTGCTCCTGAAACCTCCCTCCTGTTCAGTGCCCCCACAACCAGCAGCTTGCTATGGGGGCACCCGAGCCGAGTCACAGCTCTGTGTGTCCATTCAGACAGAGCCCCAACCCTCTCTCTCCCCTGATTGGCTAACAGACTTTGATTGACAGCCGTGGAAGCCAAATGGCCAATCAGGAGGAGAGTCCTAGAAGGCTAAGACACTTGTGGACATCACTGGAGAGAGATGGGGCTCAGGTAATTAAGTAAATAATTAGGGAGTGCTGGGGAGGAAGCTACACACAGAAGGTTTTTTTTATCGTAATGCATAGAAAGCATTAAGATAAAAAACCTTCTGCCTTTACAACGACTTTAATATATAACCTCAATTCCAAAGAAGTTGAGACTCTGTGTAAAACCTACATAAAAGCAGAATGCAATGATTTGCAAATCTCATAAACCGATATTTTATTCACAATAGATTATATAAAACATAGCAAATGTTGAGAAAATGTACCATTTAAAAAAAAGGAATAAGGTCATTTTTAAATTAATGGTAACAACACATCTCAAAAAGGTTGGGACAGGGAAATAAAAAGCCGAGTCCCAACTTTTTTGAGATGTGTTGCTGCAATCAATTTCAAAGTACAACCCTGATTCCAAAAAAGTTGGGACAGGACTATGTTTACCACAGTGTAGCATTCCCTCTTCTTTTAACAACACTGGGAGCTGAGACCATTTGCTGGAGTTTTGAAAGAGGAATGTTGTCCCATTCTTGCCTGAGCGTATGCTGCTCTAAAACCTGGATATACAGTATATTTCCAAATTTATGGTGCTTTCCAGATGTACAAGCTGAGGTTGAAGAAGAAGAGACATGCTTTGAAATGCGTTCCTATTTCCCAGCGCACTCCCAGTGATGTCAGACATCCTCTCCATCCAGGCTCCGGCTTCCATCCCTGGTCAGGTTGTCTCCTTGCAGCAGTAGCTCCCTCCTGCCTGTGCTCTTCTCCCCCTGCTCACTGCCAAAGCAGAGGATTTCCATAGTGGCTCTGGGTTCCAGAGGCAGCAGCATTGACTTTTACCACTTTGCACAAGCTCCTCTTTTGTGAGTGTGTTTTTAATCATTAATAAATATTGTTCACTTTGTTTACTATGGCGGTTGCACTTGTCTTTCCCCAGATGTGCAAGCTGCCCATTCCATACACGCTAACGCACCCCTATACCATCAGAGATGCAGGCTTTTGAACTGAGTGCTGATAACAAGCTGAAGGCCCCTCTGCTCTTTAGTCTGGAGGATGTGGCGCACATGGTTGGCAAAAAGAGAAGACAACGGTGTTTCTAAATCATGTTCAGATATGGCGTCTATTTTACATGATAAAGCCTTGTATTTTTGGATGGTACTGTGAACTGTTCACAGACAGTGATTTTCGGAAGTATTCCTGAGCCCATGCAGTGATGTCTACCACAGAATCATGCCTGTTGACCCGAAGATCGTGGGCATCCAATATTGCGTTTCGGGCTTGTCCCTTGCTCACAGAGATTTCTCCAGATTCTCTAATTTTTTTGATGATAATATGCACTGTAGATAATGATATTTGTTGTAACCAGGGCCACCGATAAGGGGGTAGCACCGGTCCTCCTGTAGGGTGCCTGAGCACAAAGGGGAACCCAGATGGCAAGGAGAATCAGAGTGGCAGGGAGCAATGACAGAAGGATGCCTTGTGCGACTCTCTGCAGCCCATTTCTTCCCCTCTAACTCCTGGCCACTTTCAGCTGCTGCAGGGAGAAACACAGACACAGGGCACCATTTTGTAATTGCCCCCACCACAATGATCCCCCTCCCTGTTCTGCCCACATCTGATTCCCCCTGTGGCCCCCCCCCCCCCCCCCGTATATCCAGGACCTCTTCTGCCAGCTGCTGCGGGTACACAGGTAGATGTGTCAGAAGAAAGAGCAGGGGAATGGGCTGGAAAATATGTAATTTACCGACCCCTTCCTTTTCTGAATGGACACAGTAAGTGATTAGCACCAACTGCTCCTGTGTTCATTGATAGCTGAGCATAGTAAACTTTGTTTACTATGTTTCTGTTTATGAATGAACAGCAGCCTCTGTTTCCTGTTCATTTATCTTCAGTGCAGCTGAGGTGGTAGAAAAAGAAACTGAAAAATCTGTGTCCTCAATTTCTTTCTCTGTCTCAAAGGAGAGATGTCAGGTGTTTACACTCCTGATATTTCACCAAAGCCCCCCCAACAGCGTTGTATATAAAAAATTGTAAAAAATAATCACAAATTGTAAAAAATTATTTTTGAAAGTTGTAAAAAAAAATCAAAAATAATTTTTAAAAATTGTAAAAAATTATTTTAAAAATTGTTAAAAAAAATAAAAAAAATAAGGGCTCATACACACAGGTTCTATGGCCCATACAATGTGAATAAGCAGTTTGCTGGAGCCTTCTGTTACTCTATGAGGATGCAGTGGCTGTATGAACACAGCTGCAGGTTATAATTTAATAAGTGTACAGGTGTGGGTGAGTGACCCCAAATTACACCCTGTCAGGGTTCAGGGGCCATACACCTTCATTCACACAAATTAGGAACTGTAGATGTGTTTGTACAACTGGTGCATCCCCATAGCATAAGATAGCCTGCCTGCACACAGCAATATCCACGTTTTAAAAACTACACTGATTCACACTGTGCAGGCCACAGCACCTATGTGAATAAGCTCCAGGACCTCATTCACACACAGAATTTTTTATTAACTCTCTACAGTTTTATCTTAGATTTAGCAGGAAATGTGTAGGTTATGCTAGGTTTGTGTCTGCTAATAATGATTTTAGTGTATTTTTAGTGAAAATATCATTTTGATTTTTTTTGGGGGGGGTGGGGCTGTCGGGTAGGCTGTATGATGCCCCGTGATTTCTAAAGCAGCCTTGGCTGTAACTCCTATTTTATCATTCTGCTAAGCAGCACCAGTATTGTGCCCCATGTAACAGCATCAGTTCAGCTGCAGGCAAGGTCTCTGATAAGGCAGTACAGCCAGCCCTCCTGTACTGGACTCTGACCCCATCAGTTCAAAAGGGCTGGCTTATTGCAGACAGCAATCCTCTGCTGCCTCCCCCTGCAGCATTGCTAGCTTCTCCTCTGCACTGCAGGGGGATTGGTTCTAGCATGTGCGTCCCTTCCATCTGCTGTCCAGGCGCCCCTGTGTGCCCCTTTTCCCCACACCACTGCCAACTTCACTCCTCTCTTCTCCCACCGACAGCTGCTGCAGGCACACAGGGGGATGTTTCAGGATGGAGAGCAGGGGAACGAGCCGGTAAATATGTCATTTTCTGGCCCCTTTCTTTCCTGAATGAACACACTGTACCAATCTGTCCTGTGTCCATTCATCACTGGAGCATAGAAAACACTATTTACTATGCTTCAGTTTGTGAATAGGCAGGAAGCCTCAGTGTGCTTCCTATTCATTCATCTGTGCAGCTGAGGTTGCAGAGAAAGGAAGTGATAAATCTATGTCCCCAGTCACTTTTGCCCGGGGGGCCATGTCATGTAGGCTGTATGGGGCCCCGTTATTTTTAACAGCAGCCCTGGCTGCAGAGAGTGAATGATTTGTTGACAGTATGTATGGATAGTTTATAGCGGGGGCAATTACAGAATGGTGCCCTGTGTCTGTGTTTCTCCCTGCAGCAGCTGAAAGTGGCCAGGAGTGATAGGATTCACATAGTTGCTGTGCTATTGTGTTGATACTCTGCGGTGCCAACTCAACTTTCCAAATGTACTTGCATTGCAGCACACCACATCGCATGGTAATGCTCTACTGTGTTATTCTGGTCTGCTAAAATAGCACATGGTGTGTTTTGGTGCATTAGGAATCTCATTCTAATTAATAGGCCCCTTACTACAGTGCATGTTAACACCACAAAAATGTAAATGGATCCTTAACCTCCCTGGCGGTATGATTCTGTCTGGAATTTTGTACCAAAAGCGGTACAATTATTTTGCATGAAAATTTGGCGTTTTATATTGTAGGCCTGTAATTCTTAGGAATAACTCACTTAAATCTGTCCAAACAAGAGTCTAGTAGACATCCCGGGTATGAAAAAGTTTGAAAAATGAAATCATAAATTATAATATAATAAATAACTAAAAATAATTATCAAAAATAATAATATAATAGTAATAAAATGTATGCAATAATGTAATCAAACCAAAAACGCAGAAATTTGCTCAGTTGCAGAATTGTCGCTATCGTCACTTTCAGTTGCTGATGATAAATTTCCCCAAAAATCAGTATCACTCAATTCTGCAAATCATTCTTATTTACTATCGGTGTTTTCTAGCTGATCAAAAACCACTTTTGACGCAAAGGGACACTTTTTGGTTGCTATGGACATTCTCATGTTTCCAGGCAGAAAGAATGACATTTATTATATAAAAGTGCATGCAGGGCTCTGGGCAAACCACTAGGGACAAAGGGGGTGTGAAATGTTTTCATACAGTAATGTAATCTATAAGATTACAGTGTACTGTATGTACTGTGTGTGTTTAACTTTTTGAATTTCCCGCCGGTCTCCGTCCCCGTGCGACGCGACGCTCGCAGGGAACGGAGCCCGGCACACAGGAATCATCTGGCCGCGGGGAGACACGCTGACACCGCGGGAGGACATCGCTGGATCCAGGGGACAAGGTAAGTAACATTGCCTGGATCCAGCGATGCAAGCCCGAGTGTGGCTCGGGGTTACCGCTCTTGGTACTGAAATTCCACCCCGAGCCACACTCGGGAATACCGCCAGGGAGGTTAATGAATAGGTGATGAAATAGTAAAAATGTAATCTTGACCACATACAATGTCAAATTGTTGAATAATACAACCAATGTGTTGCTATCACAATGATCTCAGTGGTGAAAAATATCTAATCCTACAGCATATCAAAACTTCAGTCAGCTGGACTGGAATTTCAGTTTAGCTTGCAATTTTTTGTAGCTGATGTAGCGCTCTCTACCTTTAGGTAGGTGCTAGAAGTAGATCTTTGTGGTAGGTGAGGCAAATTTAGTCAGGAGTCAGGTCTGATTGTTTTGATGCTGGGCTGGGAGTGGCTCAGGGAGTGGTTGGTGACTCACAGGTGGTGACACTTCTCAGTTACCTCCCTTTGCTTCTAGAGGGTTCTAGAAGAAAGGGTGTGGAAGAGGGGTGGAACTGCCTGAGGTGTTTGGGAAGCCCTGACCAGTCCCCAACCTGGATTGGCAGGGGGCAGGCCTTCTCAAATACCAGGGGTCAGCCCAACCAGAGGGGAGTTGTTTGGGAGGAAGAGATGGAGTATTGAGGTGTCGGGGCCTTGAGGGAGCCCCCCACTCTGGGGGGTGACCTCAGCCTGAGGCTCGGGTGCATCCAGGAGGATTGGAGAAATCCTGGAACAGAGGCACAAAGGAGAGAGAGCAAGCAGAGGACAGCGGGAGAGAGTACTGCCAGGAAGGTCTCCAGGAAAGGAACAACGGGTTGTTGACAGGTGTCAGTGAATGACATACACCCTGGGAAGCTGGAAGAGGCATCCTGGAGCAGTTTGAGGCGAGAGACATTCTGGGAAGGGTGGGACGGTGGTGTCACTGGGCAGTGAAGTTAGGTTGTTGCAGGACCTGAAGAGGGTTGGACTGGGAGCAGTAGTCCACCAAAGCTAGCTAGCACACTTTCCACTTTTGCGTCATGAAAGGGGCGCGTGGTCCCGGCCTGTAATGTGCTGGAGGAAGAGGAGTTAACTAAAGCAAGTGTTGTTCTGGAGGAAAAAAAGAAGTGTATATACTGGAGTGTATATAGATGGTCCCGTTCAAGACCTGTTTGATTTGCTGGGCATCCCATAATCACCCTATACCCATCTAAGTTAAATCCCCTAATAAAGAAACAAAAAAACACAAGTACCAGCCTGTTCTTCCTGACTCCGGATGTAAGGATCTGTGTGATTGAGGGCAGTGTGACAGGTGAACCGCTACTTCCAGCACCCCCTACGGGGGCATGGCTACACTGATATAGCAGAATTGTGCTTCATATAGAAATGACCCACATTGCCATCCAGCTGATGTCTATGTCTGCTAAAAAATATTGTTTGAGGGTCTAATCTTTTGTTATGGAAGAAAATGACTTTTATATGGCCAACCTAAATATATTCATATAGGTCAATCATTGGACAAATTATAGCCAGGGACATATTTATGGAAAAAAATCAGACTCATTTCTGTAACTGAATTTAACTTCATTTATCCCAACTATTCACAAAAGTTATAAATAATTTCTGTGCCCACTGCAGGGGAAGAATGACAGCAAATGCAAAGCAAGATGATAGGCTGAAGCCTTCATTTGCTGTGCATTAAAGAGGTTGTAAAGGCAGAAGGTTCTTTTATCTTAATGCATTATATGCATTAAGATAAAAAAAACCTCTGTGTGTAGCAGCCTCCCCAGCACCCCCTAATTACTTACCTAAGCCCCATCTCTCTTCAGCGATGTCCACGAGTGTCGAAGCCATCCAAGACACTCCTCCTGCTTGGCTAAGATGCAGTAGCGGCGCCATTAGCTCCCATGGCTGTCAACCAAAGTCAGTCAGCCAATCAGGGGAGAGAGGGGCGGGGCCGGCTTGGGCTCCGTGTCGGAATGGATACACGGAGCTCAGACTCTGCTTGGGTGCCCCCATAGATAGATGCTGGCTGTGGGGGCACTCGAAAGAAAAGAGGGGCCAGGAGCTGCAAAGAGGGACCCGAGAAGAGGAGGATGCTCTGTACAAAGTACGTAAGTATAACATGTTTGTTATTTAAAATAAAAAAACAAAACTTTACAATTACTTCAATTGTGTTGAAAACAGATGTGGTAATGGGCAAGGGCACTTACTTTGCAAGTGAAGCTGCACTTTGCAAGGCAAATTTCCCAGGGTTTAGTGAATGTGGGGAAATTTCACTTTTCAAAGAATACCTAATCAAGTGCAAGGGAAAAAAAATGCGTTGGAAGCTTCACTTTTTTCATTAAGCTCTTTGCTCCTTTGCAAAGTGCAACTTTATTTTCAGTGAACAGTTTTTTGCCTTTAGTAAACCAACCCCGGTATGTCTTCCATAGGAATAATTAGTGATCTATCCAAAATAATGAGTGGTTTGCCATGGAAAGCTGTGAAAGTTAGAAAGAAGATGCTGCCTAATAGAAGATAGACCTAGATTTCCAATAAAGAATGAGGGTGAATATATTTAGGGCCGATACACACATAGGCGATCCGACTTCAGGGACGACTTTGCCAGGCAACTTCAAACTCGACTATGCCAGGCGACTTTGCCTGTGGCCAATCAGAGAGGGGATGGATGGGGGTTGCCTGGGAATTCACTGGGTAAATTATTTTCTTTTTCCTGTAAAGTCGCTTAAATATAGATAAGGGATCCGACTTGGAGCTACAAATCGGACAGAAGTTGACTGGAAGTAGTACAGGAACCTTTTTTGAAGTCAGAGTGACTTCAGTAGTGTACATTAAGATGGCTCTCATTCATTTCAATGGGATTTCTGATGTCAAGCAACTTTGGGCGACTTAGAGAATGGCAGTAAAAAAGACTCAAATCAAAAATCAGCTGGGCTTTCAGTTTAAATCAACTAAATACATTACAGGTGTATCAAAACAACATTTGTGCTAATAAATTCTAATAAATGTATTTGAAATCAACCATAACCTGAGTATAAAAGCCTGTCACCTGCCAGCAAGCTGTAGAGTGGGACCATTGTTCTCCATGGGGAAGCAGTGATCTCGTTGCAGCCACTTGAAATATCCCCTGCAGAATCAGAACCAGGGGCTCTCCAATCAGCAGGGAGCATGAGCTGTGCTGATTGCAGATCTATAGGTTTGAGTCAGTGGGGGCATGTCAGACTTCTGCAATAAGGCTCCTGCTCACTCACAGAAAGTAATGATTTCACTTTACAGCTGCTGGTAGGGGATAGGCTTTTCTATTCAGACTGTGGCTGAAATATACTTGGATGATTTATACTAAATGTTCAGTTGGGCTTTAAAGCAGAAGTAAACCACTGGTGCTCAAAAAAAGAAAGAAAAAAAAAAGATTCCTGCAAGGCAATGTCATAATGTGCTAGTATGCATCGCATACTAGCACATTTTGAGAAACTTACCTTAGAATGAATCCTTCCAGCGCTGCGATGTCACCGCTAAGATGGCTGACATCTTTCCCCGGTCCTCCTTCTGGGTTTGCGGCCTCTGGCTACATGATTAGCCAAGGGCATGATGACATCACTCCCATCATTTCCGGCATGGGCTCTGAGGCCTGGTACACACATATGCATTTTTTTTTTGTGCATTTTCAGTCCACTACAGTCCATTTCACATGGTTTCCTATGGATGTAGTTCATATCTGTGCATTTTATGGAAAGGGCCAGGGACTGTTTCTGGTTTTTGGTTCCATAGACTTCAATGGATCAAAAATGTGTATTGAAAAACGCAAAATGCACCTGGGATATGCAAACTTCAACCTGCATAGGTGTGAATTAGGCCTGAAGGTCCAGCATTGTAAGTGGGACCTTTAGAGCGCATGCACAGATTATGTCATCGGCTGCATGCACTCTGAATATCTCCTAAACTGTGCAAGTTTAGGAGATATTCACAGTAACTACAGGTAAGCCTTATTATGTGGTAGTACAGAGTTTAGTACACTTTACCTGACATCACCTGACTTTTACGTGTTTTTTTTTTACGTATACACACATGGTCCGGAGTCTCGGGTACGGCCTTTACTACCCTCACTACAGTAGTACGGGAACCGATTAGTACATCGGTCTCCGGCGTTTGGGTCTTCCTCCTGGCCCCTTTCTACAGTCG
>BLSH010448246.1:673723-679406 GCA_018402905.1 Glandirana rugosa | reverse complement strand
GTATTATAATTATATTTTTGCTAAGAAAAAACAAAAAAATAGTGACCTTTATTTTTTTATATATAATCATAATAGCCAATGATTCAGAGATTGTATTATAATTATATTTTTACTAAGAAAAAACAAAAAAAAGTGACCTTTATTTTTTATATATATTTCTGCAATTGTATAGTCAATGTATGTTATACGCAATGCTTTGCATTTTGTATAGAAAATGTATTCAGTCATTTTATGTATAATGTTTTACAATATTTATACAAATGTATTCAGTCATTTTATGTATAATGTTTTATCATTTTTATACAAATGTATTCTGTCATTTTATACATATTGCCATACAATTGTTATACAATGTAATAGACGTATTGGGTGATTAACTAAAACAGTATATTCAGCCTTTGAACCTGTGAATTCATGTAAGTACCCAATTGATGAATAATAAAAAAAAGACTTTGGGGTTGATTTACTATAACTGGAGAGTGCAACACCTGGTGCAGCACTGCATAGAAACCAATCAGCTTCCAGTTTTATTGTCAAAGCTTAATTAAACATGTTGAAGTTAGATGCTGATTGGCTGCCATGCAGGGCTGCACCAGCTTTTGCACTCTCCAGTTTTAGTAAATCAATCCCATTTGATTGGATTAATACAATTTAATTGGAATTGAAAAATGTACAGCCTTATTAAATCAACCTCCTATTACAGGTCCCATGTGAATGATCAGCCTGGGCCGCAGTGATCATACCGACCTGACTGCAGATAGAATATACTGAGTGGTGACCGTACACATCCACCTGTATAATCCCTTGCACCATCAGAGCTCTACAAAAGATGTAGAACTACAAACATCAGCAAGCCAAGCCAACTTCTGCTAATCCGCGTAGTCCCGCAGCCACTGGTTATTGTCTAGGTTACCAGCTTGTTTTTTTTACAGATTTATGGCCACCTACACAAACTTTTTTTACTTTTTTTTAAATTTAAACAATATAATAATAATTAAAATATGGACCTTGATAGATCTGCATTGCTATACAGTACTAGTGTGAGCAGAGCTGATAAAAGCCCCCCTTCTCTTATTGATGCTGATGATTATTGTAATGTGTCTGAGCTGTCATTGACCATGTGAGATATTATCTACAAATCCCAATAACAGTCCTCCTTAAACAATAAACACTTCTCTATGACATGTGTACATGCAGTGTGAACTGCCTCTATGGGATCTCCAGCTAACCCATCATATGGATTACAAATGCTTTTGCAGCTCATAATAATTATTGATTACTCTGGCAGCTGTGGGTCCTATTAATTCCTTGTAACTCAATTAATCTTGAACGAGATAATGTGGTGAAATAAATAAATGCATGCAGCAAGCAGTCAATGAATGCAGTAAGTGGAATTGGTCTCACAATTCACAGTACGAGGTGGATCCTGATTGCTTTTAGTTACATTTTACTCATTGATTATTGTTACATGAATCGGTGACTCTTATTTATTAAATCATGTTCACGTTGCAAAGTGAATTTGCATTTAGCAAGGACATTTTCAATATGGTTTGCATAGAATGTCCAATCATTTACAAAAAAAATATGTAAAAAACAGGATTATTTTGCTTGCATGTGAGTTGATTGACATCAGCACAGCTTTTCTATTCACAGAGGTAAGGGAAAATTCCCTTGCACAGTGAAAATTCACATTGCAAAGTGTAAGGGAAAATTCCCTTGCACAGTGAAAATTCACATTGCAAATTGTAAGGGAAAATTCCCTTGCACAGTGAAAATTCACATTGCAAAGTGTAAGGGAAAATTCCCTTGCACAGTGAAATTCACATTGCAAAGTGTAAGGGAAAATTCCCTTGCACTGTGAAAATTCACATTGCAAAGTGAGTATGCTAAGTTCCCTTACTTAAAAAGCTTTGTGTATCTAAATAAGTCAAGAGATATAAAAATAAAGCGATTTTCCTGGGCACTTCTTTACTAATATAAATTTGGTATTGGGTAATCATTGCATTAAATAATGTGCATAGATGATGATTTCGCATAATAAATGCATTAAATAATGTGCATAGATGATGATGATGATTTCGCTTAATAAATGCATTAAATAATGTGCATAGATGATGATGATTTCGCATAATAAGTGCATTAAATAATGTGCATAGATGATGATGATTTCGCATAATAAGTGCATTAAATAATGTGCATAGATGATGATGATTTCGCATAATAAATGTAGTAAATAATGTGCATAGATGATGATGATTTTGCATAATAAATGCATTAAATAATGTGCATAGATGATGATGATTTCGCATAATAAATGCATTAAATAATGTGCATAGATGATGATGATTTTGCATAATAAATGCATTAAATAATGTGCACAGATGATGATGACTTCACATAATAAATGCATTAAATAATGTGCATAGATGATGATTTCGCATAATAAATGCATTAAATAATGTGCACAGATGATGATGATTTCGCATAATAAATGCATTAAATAATGTGCACAGATGATGATGATTTCGCATAATAAATGCATTACATAATGTGCATAGATGATGATGATTTGGCATAATAAATGTAAGCCTTGATCCCATTCGCCTATAAGTAGTATGCGAATATTTACCGTTCGTAATTCGTTAGCGATAAATGAAGGGAGCTGGTGGGGTGAAAAGTTAGTCCTTTGGCTGTCACACACCATACAGTGTCACCAAGGTGCCTCCTATCTCTGGATAAGCAGATCATCTGTAGAGTGGCGATAAATAGATAATTGGCGAATTGCTAGCTTTGGGCTCCTGTGGCAGATCCAGAAGGGCAGAGAGGCAAGCTTCATTGGGATTAGCAAAATACCTTCTGCCTTCTAAGCACATGCAGCCCAGAGGAGGCACAAAGTGTGGAGCAGCAAGGGTTAAAGAGCCCAGGGGTTTGGGATAGGATAGGGGGTGAGAGGTCCCTGCACCCCCAAGCTGAGCACTGCCTAGATGCTAGGTGTCAGGTTGGAAGTGTGTGACTTAGAGGTGAACCCTTCCCTCCCCAGGCTGCTCTCCCAGCTATAGAGGGGGAGCTGCTGACGGAAGCGGAACTTGGCTGACTTGTAATACAATGAAACTAGAGGAAGGATCCTCAGTCACAGGTCTCAGCCTCCTGCAAAGACAGAGGAACACGAGAGAGGGGGCAAGGCTTGGACAGCACTAGTTCATCTGATGCGCCGCCAGTGCCCATCAGCCAGAGGAGCTGATTGCTACAAGAGGCAGTCTTCTGTGGAGCAGCAAGCAGCGCCTGGGTATCTGTGCTCTACAAGTGGCATCGGACGCAATTAGGCTGTGCCTCTAAATCTGAACTGTAGTCACACACACTGCTTCCTCCAGTGCCAGGACTGCGAATTGGACTTCTATAATCAAGTAGAGCCTGGAAGTACTCTCTCGACCCTTCATCTTCACTTGGCTGCCTCTGATTTCCAGGAGATACCAACCGCAAAGCTCACAGCAGCTGGCATATGGACCTCCAGTTTCTCCTATGAGTGCCACTTCAGCCTCTTCGGAATATTCCAGTCTGGGCAGCTGCTTTGGCCAGAGAGGTGCCAACATGGCTTCCTACCAGGCATCTGATGAGAACACGGTGGCTCTAATGGCCCACAACCCCAATGGCAGCAAGGAGGTGGAGAGGGACAAGGATGACCTGAGCCAGGAGAAGGGACAAGAAAAGCCTGATCCGTCTCAGAAGCCCCCATATTCCTATGTGGCACTGATAGCCATGGCCATCAGGGAAAGCGCAGAGAAAAGACTCACCCTGTCTGCCATCTACCAATACATCATCAGCAAATTTCCATTTTATGAGAAAAACAAGAAGGGCTGGCAGAACAGTATAAGGCACAACCTCAGCCTCAATGAGTGCTTCATCAAGGTGCCCCGAGAAGGTGGTGGAGAAAGGAAGGGCAACTACTGGACCCTGGACCCGGCATGTGAGGATATGTTTGAGAAGGGCAACTACAGGAGGAGAAGGAGGATGAAAAGGCCATTCCGACCCCCTCCTACCCATTTCCAGGCAGGTAAGAGCTTGTTCAGCAGTGACACTTACGGCTACCTGTCCCCACCCAAGTACCTACAGTCCACCTTCATGAACAACTCATGGTCTCTGGGGCAGCCCCCAACCCCTATGTCCTACACCTCCTGTCAGATGGCCGGTGGCAATGTTAGCCCAGTCAATGTGAAGGGACTGTCGGCATCGTCCTCCTACAGTCCATATTCTAGAGTACAGAGCATGTCATTACCCAGTATGGTCAACTCCTACAATGGCATGAGCCACCATCATCACCACCCGCATGCTCATCACCCCCAGCAGCTGAGCCCGGCCAGCCCCGCTCCCCCACCTGCAGCAACTCCTAATGGGGTGCAGTTCCCTTGTGCCAGGCAACCTGAGCTGTCTATGATGCACTGTTCCTACTGGGACCATGAAACCAAACACAGCGCCCTGCACCCCAGAATAGACCTCTGAGAGAGGACCTTATAAGACTGAACCCACAATGTTCATCCAGCTTTGGGGATACCCTAAATGACTGATTTGAGGATCTATCTACAATGTTTATCCCAGCTCTATGAACCCCAAGTTCACCTAGGGTGACCCCACAAAGCTGATCTGAAGACCTATCTACAATGTGCACCCCAGCACTGAGATCCCACAATTTTACCAGTTTGTGGAGACCCTACATGATTGATCTGAGGACCTATCTACAATGTTTGTCCCAGCTCTAAGAACCCCCAGTTCACCTAGGGTGACCCCACAAAGCTGATCTGAAGACTTAATTACAAAGTGCACCCCAGCTCTAAGAGCCTAAAGTTCACCAGTCTGTGGAGACCCTACATGACTGATCTGAGGACCTATCTACAATGTGCACCCCAGTACTGAGATCCCACAATTTTACCAGTCTGTGGAGACCCTACATGATTGATCTGAGGACCTATCTACAATGTGCACCCCAGTACTGAGATCCCACAATTTTACCAGTCTGTGGAGACACCAGAAGACTGAACTGCGGAACTACCTATATAGTGCATCCCAATTCTGAGAGCCCACAGTCCAGCAATTTGGGGGATCCCACAAAGACATAGAGCCTTCCAATAATGCGCACCCCTGGATAACCCTCTGAAGACAAACATTTCTCTTTAAGAAGATTCAGCTCCTATTGGCAGTCTTTTTTTGTAGTTGAGGATGATTATAGGTTTGGTGCCATAGAGACACTTGGGGAACTGATTTTATCACAGCCCTCTGCTGAAGGCAGTGTAAGTGTATCATTGTATAGTAGTGTGATGTACCTGTCTAACTGTGACACTTCCTCCATGTTTACACTGATATGAAGCCACACCATACACATTCTGCATACAGCTATGGTACACATACCCAGACTGTGCTGATCATGAGCTGGCATCCTATAGCTCTTCTGCTGCTGGACAACTACTAGTCTCAGCATGCTACCCTAGGAAGTGCTAGGTCTATAGTTCCACTACAGCTGGTGGCAGATGTAGTATAAAACTGGAGCAAAGTGGAGCACTTATTCAATGAAATGTCTTGCTTTTTTTCAGAAGTATAAACCTGATTCATTAAATTGGGCTGATTTATAAAGGAATGTAATATCTTCACACAAGAAATTGCGAGGATATTCGCTTCAAGCATTCTTTTATGT
>BLSH010448246.1:642594-662301 GCA_018402905.1 Glandirana rugosa | reverse complement strand
CCCCCCCCCCCATAGAGCTGCTGTCTCCCCCCCCCCCCCCTCTCTCCTGCCAGCTGCTGTAGAAGATGTGTCATGATGGAGAGATGGGAATGGGTCGGTAAATTTGTCATTTACCGGCTCCTTCCTTTTCTGAATGAACAGTCAGTGATTGGCACCAATTGGTTCATTCATAACTGAAGCATAGTAAACATTGGTGCACAGCTATTCCTGTCCATTCATTCTGTGCAGCTGAGGTTACACAGATGGAGATTGGAGAGGTTTGTTTAGACCCCTGATATCTCATCAAAGCCCCCCAACGGAGCTCCTAAAATAAATTGTAAAAATAAAATTGTAAAAGAAATAAAATTAAAATTTTAAAAAATAATACAATTAAAATAAAAAATAAAAACTTCTGACACCAGTGAGGGAACTATCAGGTTTGCAAAGGTTGCATTTGTGACCGGGCCCTAGCATTTCACCACCATGGGAAGGCCCGAAGATGGCAGAAAGGGGGCCCGCTGCAGAACTTGTGAAAGGGCCCCACTGCCGTACTGTAATAAAGGGACCCGCAATAGGAGTAAAGGGCCCCAGGGGTCCCTTTGTAATTTCTTGCACCGGGACCCTGAAGGTTCTAGTTAGCCTCTGACATCGCCATGTGACTCATAGCACACCTCCTCAAGATGCATCACACCCCTCCATGCAGCTCATGACATACTTTCCTCTCCATTACACATCTGGTGCCCCCTCTGCAGCTCACCACCTCCTCCCCCCTCTGCTGGGGTATGGCAGTGGTGGAGTGACACTCTTGTAGCCTGTCATGCTCCCTCTGCCCACACACACCTCTCCTTCTATCACCATAGCAGAGAACATGGTCACGTGGAGCAGCTCATCACTGGCAGCTCCGGTCACATAACCTGGCCTCATCTCTGGGCTTTCTCACCAATGGAACAAAGTAGCTGCACTCAGGCAACCCCCGGGCAAACAAACCTCCACTTCTCCTCCCGCACCAGTCGATTGGCTGTTCATTCCCCGGCCTAGGGAGGTGATTGGCCACCCCTCCTTCTGATTTGTGAGTCGGTCCTGCAGCGATTTCTCCAAAGAGTTGTCTCCTCACTTCTTGTGAGCAGAACGCTGAGTCAAAGTGCTATGTGGGATCCATTGAAGGCAGGTGGTGCTGGGACAGTGCGAGGACACTGGGTACTCTGTCCTTTCTCTGCAATGGTCTCATTATCTGCCTGTTAGTGAAGTGTGAGGAGCCTCTATGTGCCCAGAGCTGCTCTGAAGACTATAGCTTGCATGCCCACAGAGAGGGCTCTGCGTGCCAGCTGTGGCACATGTGCCATAGGTTCGCCATTGCTAATCTAGGGGATCAGTCTACCACTACTTTCTGCTCAAGGAACCCCTGTCAATTTTTGGTGGAACCCTGGTTGAGAAAGCATGGATCATAGAATGGTTAGATAGGGTAAGCATAAGCTGATTATTTTATAATGTACTTTGTTGTAGATTCGGACATTAAATTAGAAATTTAGGTTGCACAAATGAACATGTGAAGAACTAGAGTAGGCCTGACAGTGGTGTGATATGTGGTCAGGACAGACCATAGATATTAGAGGGCAAAATCAGTCTCATACTAGGGGAAATAATTTTAGTCTGTCAAAAACACTGAATCTGGCTAATCATCATGTCCTCATGAATGACTGGCCAGGATTGACTTCTGCTGCCAACATACATAAAAACTGCTATCATACCTGTTGGGAATTGTCTGATTTGGGCACTGCCCGTCTCATATCTATACAAACCTTTTACAAGTATTAAAAGCCTTGTGGAAAAACTCTAGGGTTCAGTAAGTATGGAATTTACTAGCCAATGGCTTGTTGATCCCCTTAGTTAACAGCACCACTACATATCTCTGCAATTAACCCAGGAACACAAGTTCATGATATCCAAAAATTCATGTCTGTTGTATGTTAAAAGGACTGAAAGGCCTTGTATAAAATGATTTGTTAATATCCAACCATCATCTAATATTCATGGAGAGCATGTTTACTACAAAGAACTTGAAGGTTAAGAATAATTTTGTATTGTTCAATTAATTCAATTTTTATGGAGCATCTATTTCCAAATGCATGTTTTGCCATGCCATTCATCAACTGTATAAAACAATCATTTCATTTTTTATAATAGAATCCTAAAATCAATAGAGAAAGTAATTAATATCTCAAGAATAAACATAGCAAATAAAATAAACAAATAAATAAATAAATAAAAGAACAAATAGTTCGTTAGTCTTGACACCATCATTGAGGGTTATTTATAATTTTTTCACACAAGATTCATACAACCTTTACCCATACCCACGCTAGAATACACAACTATGTGTGGTAACAGCACGGTGCAACAACATGTGATAATGGATGGTACTTTGTTCATTTAGAATGGCCCTCAAGTACAGTCGGTGCCAACGGACCTGCACTGAAGCACACCACAATGCATGGAGTGTTGTGGTTCAATGAATTGCTGGTTGGTTTCCCTTCCAGTGAGGCATGCTGTCAGTCTATTCTAAGGACTGGTTCACAAAACTTGCCTAATACAGAAACACACTGCCCTCTACAGACACACTGGTGTGCCATTAATTCTTAATAGTACCCTCAAGCATCTAGCATATGTGAATGCGTTTGCAGCCACCAAAATGCATGGTAATGTTGTAGCATGTGGTTTGGTGTGGTGTGGTGTAAGCTCAAAAAATTGTGCCTGCAGTAGTTTTTGTGCATTCCCGCATATTTGGCAGCCCAACCAAAATGAATGGGCTGTCCTAAGTAAGGGGGGAGGGGGGCATTCAAAAACACGCTCAGAAGCATGTTTTATGGTGTGAACCAGAATGGGCTGCCTTAATACAATGCACAATGCAACATAACAAATAGCACTTCTATTTTTTTTCTTAGGTTGATGTGTAGGGTCAGGTTTATGGTAAGGATTAGGAATTGTGTTTGGGGTTAAGGGCCAGTGAGTGACTATTAGGTGTTTTAAAGTGATTGTAAACCCTCACCTGGTAAAACAACCCATTCAGTTTAAAATATAAATGAAAGGCAAAACGTTTGTGTATAGATATAAAAAAAAAAATTAGAAATACTTTTTTTTTCTTTTTTTTATATGTGATCACATAATCTCTGTTCTCAGCTGCATAAGAGCTAGGGGAGAAGAAACAGCAGCCCACTGATCTTACCAGTGATAGGCTATGGGGGAGGTGGGCTGTCAGGACAAGCATAGCTAGAGAACTGACCCCAATGTGTTCTTCTGCCTAGTGTGGTCGGGTTTTAATAGGAAAGCAGAGGGACTGACAGGAACACCAGGGATTTCACATAAAGGAAGCAAAATTGAACAAGATACTTTTTCATACAAGTACATGGTACAAGATCAGGATGGAATATGAAATGTTGGGTTTACATGTTCTTTAAGTGTGACAAATACAATTTTTTGAGTGGTTAAAAATAGCATAACATGTGGTAACCCTTATTTGTGGCAGAAATGTGTGTGCCTTCCTGGCTCTGGTACCGAAGACATGATACATTTTAGAAGCTGAAAATAAATGTGCCATTCTAGCTTTCCACATGGCAGAGTTTTTAACGTGAACACCCATTTGTTTATCTCGTATAAAATATTTATCCATGGGAAAACGACTCCCTGACAATATATTTGACAGATCTTTAAATGGCACTCTGTCATTGTCTATGTCTTGAGAGCCTTAGCCACTGAAACATGAAAGGAAACATGAAAGGAAACCATAATCACTGAGTCACAGGAATTATATTCACTGCACAGAGAAAATTGTGAATAATACCATATTCACCCTAGCCTCACCTGGTTCACTTTACACAGCTACGATGTATTGAGTGAAAGTTCTCAACTCCTTTGGTAAATCAGCCTCATAACATTTTAGGTGAGCTCACTTTGAATACCCAATTATGTGCAGATTAACAAAATAAACAAACAGAAGTTTACTTCTCACATGATTGGATAACTGATCTGTCTCTCATTGGGGAGTTCTCCCCTCACTTCCTGTCTCATAACCAAAACAGGAAGTAGTAAAGGAATCCAAAAATGAAAGAATCCCTAGTTGTCTCCTGGCTCACCAGAACTAGTGTCCCCAATAGAAGATATCGAGGGGCGTAAAAATAGGGGTTGTAATTGCAACCGGGCCCCATGGTCCAGGGGGCCCGTGTGCCTCCCTTGTACACCTGGATAAGAGGGATGGCGGGGTGGCATTTAGAGGAACCAATCTCCTACATTTTCCTCTATTCAGTTTACTTGTCTTCTGCTGTTCCCAGGGTCCCTGTGTGCTTCCCTGGTCCCCCCCAAAGAGCTGCTGTCTTACCCCCCCTCCTCTCTCCTGCCAGCTGCTGTAGAAGATGTGTCCTGATGGAGAGATGGGAATGGGCCGGTAAATTTGTCATTTACCGGCTCCTTCCTTTTCTGAATGGACAGAGTCAGTGATTGGTACCAATTGGTTAATTCATAACTGAAGCATAGTAAACTGTATTTACTATACTTCTGTTTCTGAATGAATGGGAGGTTCGGTACATAACTATTCCTGTCCATTCATTCTGTACATCTGAGGCTACGCAGATGGAGATTGAGAGCTGAGGTTTGTTTAGACCCCTGATATCTCATCAAAGCCCCCCAACAGAGCTCCTAAAAAAAATGTAAAGTTAAATTGTAAAAGAAATAAAATGAAATGTTGAAGAAAAAATAAAATTAAAATAAAAATTAAAAACTACTGACACCAGTGAGGGAACTATCAGGATTGCAAAGTTTGCAATTGTGACCGGGCCCTGGCATTTCAACACCATGGGGAGGCCCGAAGATGGCAGAAAGGGGGCCTGCTGCAGAACTTGTGAAAGGGCCCCGCTGCAGTACTGTAATAAAGAGACCCTCAATAGGAGTAAAGGGCCCCAGGATCAGTGGGAAAAGGCAAGGGCCCTGGTCTGGAGTCAAGGGCCCTTCATAATTTCTTACACCGGGGCCCTGAAGGTATCCCTTCTATTCCTGTCCTGGTGACAATCGAAAATGTGAGATTTTCTTTTACTTTCACTTTCAGTGATATCAGTAAACAGGACAAATAGAGAGGGTGGCTCTCTCTAATGGGGGCACAGACAGCAATAACAAACTGACAGGGGTTCTAATCCCTCTCCACTCCATCCAAAATGTAAAAAAAAATTGACTGTCGTTATACTTTAAATGCTTATTAACTCTAGGGTTAGAGGAATAAGGAGTATTACTTACCTAATTTCTGGCGCTGGCAGGCTCCCTCCATCTGTGCAACCAGTCCCTCGAAGCCTCATCTCTCAGATACTCGAACACTGACAAAATCAAGTACCATGTAGGAGGAGTAATCCTGCATTGTACATTAGGGGTGGGCCCGCGGTTGACTCGAACATCGGGCGTTCGCCCGTTCAACGAATTTAGAACATTATGGGGTGTTCACAGCAACTTTGCCACTGCGGAGCGCCCCATAATGCATTGTGCGCAGACGGCGCACACTTCTCCTTCCTTTTGGGAGGGCTCCCGCTGTCTGTACACTTTTTGCTCTGACAGTTTATTTATATGGCAGACCGAGGCCATCCAGTGGTGTAAGCAAGTGACCCCACCCCTTCTGACGCCATGTGATGTCAGAGGGGGCGGGTCACGTGCGTATGTCCCTGGGTGGCCCCCGCCCTGCCATATAAATAAACTGTAAAGCAAAAAGCACTCAGTCAGCGGGGACCCTCCCATGGAGGAGGAGCTGTTGCGGCTTTTTTTTTCCGGCTCCGTCGCGCGCCGTGATTGACGATTGATTACAACAGGGGACACTTGTTTTTATTTTTAAAAAAGGATTTGTCCCTAATTGTCTCCTGTGTTTTTTTTCTTTTTTGACACTTTTTGGTGAATTAGTAGGGGTACGATTTACCTGGTACTAATTCACATGGGGGGGGGCTCTGGGGGCCCTCTTATTAAAGGGGGCTTCCAGATTCCGATAAGCCCCCCGCTCTGTGGTAACCCGCATCAGATCCCATCATAGAGGGGGCGGTGGGGGTGGCTTTTACATTGGAGGGAATCGCCAGCTGAAAAGATAGATATCTGGATGATGCCTGATGCTGCAGGCCTCATCCAGATATCTCCACTTCAAGTCTACTACATTTGATTTCCTACGGGCTAAAGTAGAGACTTCACTTTCCAAAGTAAATATTCACTTAGTTTAGTAGATAAAGTGCAGCTGTGTTCACTTTCAACATCTAATGATTTGCAATAAAAAAAAAAGGTTTTCCAAATGTACTTTGTCCATCATTTGGTGTTGAAATTGAACATAGCTTCAACTAATTTACTAAGCTCAGTGAATATTCACTATGCTAAATATCTCCAACTTTAGGAAATCATTCGTAAAGTAAAAAAGCACATTCTTGGGTTCAAGTCTAGGGTATGGATTAAAACTGTTTTGCATAATTGCCTTTGATTTACTATAGAAGCAAAGACAGTTCACTCGAGAATGTCAGCATTCACTTTACAACGAGAAAGCTCACTGAGCTTGCTAAATAAAAGGGTGCTGTGATTACTTGAATCAACCAATCACGTGCTAGCACAAATCCTGTTTTTTTCATTAATCATTTTACTTGTATTCAAATTGAACACATGTTTTACTAACATTCACAAAGTCAACATTCTTTGCAAAATTAAACTATAATTTGCCAAATGAACAGCTGAACGGCCTCTGCTAATATGTCATAAATATGCATATGAAACTTGTTATTGTGGATTTTGACATGCAGTTATTGATTTCAATCATCCGTGTATGAGCACTTCAATAACTTCTGCATATATCATTTTTTTTGGAAGCACAGCACATGTAACTTCATACATAGAAGCTGTACCTGTGAATAAATTGGTGACATTTTCATATGGGGCTTATTTTGCAGTGTATTGCTATTGTACTGCTGCAATGTGTGGGGGAGGCCTAAGACCGTTTATTGGCATACGACACGATTATCATCAAAGTCAGTATTTGTTATGTGTGTGTCACATTATTTTGGTTTCATTATGTTTTTATTCTGGTTTAGGAAACGGAACAATGGAACAATCTGATTTAATAAACAATTTGTATGAAGAAGCATTGAGAGCCTGAGATCTGGAGGACCTAATCTCGGGACCTGGGCTGAACTTTCTAGAATTGTTAAATTACTGATTCATGTTCTAAATGTTTTAGGCAATAGTGCATTATCCAGAGTATCTATACTTTCATACAATTCATACTGGCAGTATCATTTTCTCATTCGCCATGAAGCCACTAAGTCAACAGTTTACCTCAAAAAAGTTGTAGAGAGCATTTTACAGTGAAACATAGAAGAGTGACAGCAGAATAAAGACCAAGTGGTCCATCGAGTCTGCTCCACTTTTTTATTTACTATACATTTATTTTAACTTTTTTTGTTTAAATTTAGATCTATGTTTGTCCCAAGCATATCTGAGTCCACTTGACTGACTCACTACCTCTGCTGGAAGTCTATTCCAAGCATCAACTACTCTTTCTGTAAAATAATACTTGCTAAGATTCGTTTTTAACTTTTCTCCTGCTAGTTTGAGGTCATGTCCCCGTTTTCTTGGTCTTAGCTACAAATGTACATTTTTATAGATTTTTTTTTTGGATTTTATATATATATATATATATATATATATATATATGTTAGAGTTCAGTAGGTTCTGTACATTTTTTTTCTTTCCTCCAAAGGACCAGATAAATGGCTATATTAACAAAAGCAAAGCTTTTGTAATTTCACGGTCCTCCTCTTAGTCACTTTCTACGAAGGATTAATTGGCTGATAGTTCTTTTTAGTTTTTTCATAGTTAGCTTTTTAGTGGTCACATGGCACTTCTCCTAAATATATATATACATATATAAATTCTATATATATATATATATATATATATATATATATGCAAAACTAACATAGAGGCATTCACTGGTCTTGAGGGGTGGCATATCAGAAGAGCGGCCTTTTTATATTGTCAACATTTCGATAAAGTTCGGTTAATCTTTCTCAAAACTTATATCTTTTTAAAAACAAAGTTGTGTCCTTGGTGGATTTTATGTTTTTATTATTGGGGTGAGGTAGACCTGCCTGTCTGGCATCGCGCTTTTATCTGATTGGAATTCCAAATCGCTTTTATTCTACTAAATTCATGTAAGTGCAATACTTTTTATTAAATCGTCATTGGTTTGCAGTATTACACTATGTGGGTGTTTATTTATTCTCAAGGAGGTACACTGTGAATATCTCTGGAGTCTATACCTTGAAGTCGGTGTTCTAGCCGTTGGTGCCCTATAAGACACTGGATATATTGGACCCGTGGAACCAACATCTGTGGGGTGATTGATGTCGGATGTGGATCCATGTCCTTTTGATATGGTCTATTCCCATGCCATTGATTTGATCAAGTGTGTTTTTATATACATTCTGGTAAGAGTACCCTATCTTTATACGGTGATGGTGGATGGTACACGTGGGTGCTTCAGGTGAAACAGAAGATTTCATATTATATATGGTGGAAGATACTATTCAAGTCTCCTTAATATTTCACTATATATGGACTCTGAATTGAGGACTCTATGCACATTATTTTATACTCCTTTTTGCCTTTTAATTTCACTTTAATATGGACTCATGATTAAGGATTTGTGTATCTTTTAGTTTGTACACGTATTTTTAGCGCTCAACTCTTTTTTACTAATACTATGTTTTTATTATTGTCTGGTACAGTTTATTATAGTTCAGTTTGAAAAAGTAAAAACTAAACTCATTAAATAATGAATTTAAAATTTCCACTTTGTAGATGTGGAAGCGAAAATGACCAATAAAAAAATCCCAAAAGTGCAAATAATGGATATACAAAAATAAATGTGGCTATTTTATGATTTTAACATCAAAGCTTTGTTATTGGGACACTTGTTTTATAAAATGAACAGCTCATAAAGAACCAGAGGAATTGCATCACCTAAGGAAATAAAAAAAATGTGTGTATCAAAAAGAAAGAGAAAAATAAAAGATTCCCGAGTTGGCAATCAGGTATAGGGCATTATTCAGAATGTGTAAGTTTTGTGATAGAATTAAAGCCTGACAATAAATGCTTTAATGTGGCTCTACATTTTTTTACTATCATTTTCTGTTTATGTAGCCGTTGTAGAGAAAGTCAGATGTTTTGCAGAAAGCAGCCTATCTGCTGTATGGAGTCTCGGTTTCTTCTCTGTGCTGTGATCTTGCAGAGATCTATTCAACATGGCTACACCCAGAGTGAATTTGATATTGCCCTGTAACATCCGTCTGGAAAATTACTTAAGCCAAATCATGCTACTTTGGCTAATTAGCAAAATGCTGCACACCCGAGCATTCTTCTCCTCAGTTACAAAATGATTTTCAAAATCAGATTAAATTACATGTTTTTTTTTTTTTTTTAGTACTGTGTTTTGTATTCAAATAATTTCATGATGTTAAAATATGTCATGATAGTAATTGGTATGCAAATGCCTTTTTTAACTAAACATACCTTTAATCATATCTTTTCTCCCCATTTACATAGGTGACAGTGACAGAGCATGGGACAATCTACAACACTACCAGGATTGTAGTTGTCACTGTCACTTCTGCTGCACAGCTGGGCCTACTTGTAAACAAAGAGAAATATGTTAATGAACAATGGTTAACTTAAAAAGGAATTCTACCATTAAATACTATCAATACATGTACTAGTCGCATACAGCGGTCAGAATACTTTTTTGCAGTAGTGGTTCTTTTAAGAGATAGAAAAGTTAAGCAAGTTAAAAAAAGCAATTTAACATTTAAAAAAAACTTACTTCAGTAATATTTATACATATTTGCTTATTCCCGAAAACCTGCGGATTCTGCAAATGAATAAAGAGCACCGTGTACAGACATTCCTGCTGTCTTTAATAAACTTTATGGACAGAGTTTTTATATGTTTTTAATTCTTAAGCATTCTAAAAAAAAAATTCTCAGCAAAATCATGGATGGGAATGATCTCAGAGGCATCACAATGATCAGAAAATATCCAGTGTGCTGCGCAATTCCCAGAACAATGCTGCAAGTTTAGATCAATAAAGAACAATAAGCTGGCAATACATTAGTGGAATTTAATTCAAATTTTTTCATTTTCTCTAATCATTAGTGGGGTCAAATTGATGTTCATGTTCAACCGCAGTGACAAGATAATTTACAGGAACAGGATGGAAATTTTTTCTGGAATTAATGAATTTGTAACAGTGAATATCATTTTCATTCAGGAAAGTTCATTGACTTTAAAATCAAATATTAAAAGCAAACTTTTTTTGAAATACCTTCAAACAAAATTCATCAAGTCATCAAGTGCAGAAATTAGAATTTTCGTAGAAATGTTCATACAAATGTTCATTCAAAAATCTACTGGTGTGTGGCCAGCTGTAGTCGTTTTTAAAGGGAACCTGGTTTAACCACTTAACCACTTCACCCCCGGAGCCCTTTTTTACATTAAGGGCTCATACACTTTCTTAAAAAATAAACAAAACGTCGGGCCCAACGCCAGGGAAAACAAAACTGCGTTTTTCGGCGTTATGCATCGGCGTTAGTGAGCCTCTGCGTCAATAGGCAATTTTTAAAAAAAAAATTAGCCCTCTACTATTTTTCAACCTAAAAACTTTGGCGTCAAAATGTTACAGCCTCAGAACGCGCTGGCCATGGGTTCTAGTTACAGTTCACTAACGCCGACGCCCTCTACAGCTCAAAAATGTTGGCGTTTTTATGGGGCCATTGACTAACATGGAGAGCTGCAAAAATGCCAGAAAACGCCGGCGTCAAAAAACGTCCGTGTGTATGAGGCCTCATTGTTTACAGGTTAAAATCAGTTTTTTTTTTTGCTAGAAAATTACTTAGAACCCCCAAACATTATATATTTTTTTTGTCAAACACCCTAGAGAATAAAATGGCGATCATTGCAATACTTTTTGTCACTCCGTATTTGTGCAGCGGTCTTTCAATCACTTTTTTGAGTTAAAAAATAAGACAACAGTAGAGTTAGCCCAATTTTTTGGAATATTGTGAAAGAGGATGTTACGCTGAGTAAATCGATACCAAACATGTTATGGTTGAAAATTGCGCACACTCAGGGAATGGTGACAAACTCAGGTACTTAAAAATCTTTATAGGCGACGCTTTAAAAAATTTTAACGGTTACCAGGTTACAGAGGAGGTATAGTGATAGAATTATTGCTCACACTCTGGCAATCGTGGAAATACCTCACATGTGTGGTTTGAACACCGTTTTCATATACAGGAGCGACTTATGTATGTATTTTCTTTGCTACGCGAGCTCGCGGGGACAGTGGCGCTTTAATTTTTTTTTTTAAATTTACTTTATTTATATATTTTTTTTAGCAATGTTGCTTAAAAAAAAAAAATTCTGATCACTTTTATTGTAATGTAAACATCCCTTGTGATAGTAATATATGGTGACAGGTACTCTTTATGGAGGGATGGGGGTCTAAAAGACCCCCCATCCCTCCTTTACAGTATTCAGATCGCCAAAAACGGTGATTCTGAATACTGTAATTTTTTTAAAACCAGCGCCGTTAGCCGCCGAGTAGACCGAAAGTGATGTTGTGATGTCGCTTCGAGAATTACACGAAGGAGATCCGATCGGAGCCGATTCGGGCTTCCTTCAGGTCTCCACACAGCCGGCAGACGTCTGCCGGATCAGAGCTCCGGTCTCCCGGTGGGACGGGAGGCCGCAGAAGAGCGGCGGAAGGTGGTGGTGGGGGGGAAATGTCCCCTCCCGTGGCCTGGGATTCCGGCCGAGTGGCTCCCGAGCCGGATCGGCCGTTATAGCCAGATAGCCGATTGCCCACTCTAAAAAACTGTACCGGAATATAGCTGGTAGCTGCAGACTATACCCCAATACTTCCACTTAAATCAGCCGCATGCTGTTCTATGCTAGCTGGAGAACACAAAATACCACACACTTATCGGTTAGTGTTCACATTAATTTAATATTTTCATTTAACCACTTCCACACTGCCTACCATATATTCACGGCGACAATGTGGACGTGAAGCGCGAATCGCCGTAAAAAAACGGCGATCTGCGGGTGGCCACTAAGGGGCGCGCGCCCCCGCCGTACTCCTGAGAAGTGTGCCCGCGGCTCAGGCGGACCGAATGGCTGCCGGCGAGCCGCGATGAGCGGTCACAGCCAAAGAACGGGGAACCGCCGATGTAAACACGGCATTTCCCTGCTCTGTCAGTGCGACATAGGAAATCAACTGATCCCTGTTACTGGTTAGATCTCTTATGCCCATTGTAGCCCAGTCCCCCCACAGTAAGAACACACCCAGGGAACACTGTTAACCCCTAGATCTCCCCTTGCAGGTTAACCCCTTCACTGCCAATAAAATTTATACAGTAATCAGTGGACATTTCAATTTCTGATCAGTGTATAAATGTCATTGGTCCCAAAAAAAGTGTCAAAATGGTCCGACATGTCCGCTGCAATATCACAGTGCTGCTAAAAATCGCAGATCGCTGCCATTGCTAGTAAAAAATAAAAAAAAAATAAAAACCCTAGAAATGAATTCTCATCATCCGTAAACGCGGCCACTTTTGCACAAATCAATCAATAAACGCAGATTGCGATTTTTTTTACCAAAAATATGAGGAAGAATATAAATCGGCCAAAACCGATGAAAAAAATGTTTTTTTATATTTTTTTTTGGATTTGTATTTTAGCAAAAAGTAAGAAATTTGGGGGGTTTTTTTCAAAATTGTCGCTCTTCTTTTGTTTATAGTGGCGATCAGAAATGACGCAGAGGGGATCAAATACCACCAAAAGAAAGCTCTATTTGTGGGGAAAAAAGGACGCAAATTTTGTTTGGGTACAACGTTGCACAACCGCGCAATTGTCAGTTAAAACTACGCAGTGCCGAATCGCAAAAAGTGCTCTGGTCCTAACCTGGGAAATCCTTCCGGGGCTGAAGTGGTTAATTTAATGATAAATTTACTTTGAACTTGGCCATTTTTAACTAATTAATCCCATTGATAGGCATATAATTATATGAGCTCCAAATTTATTATAACTTTTTTGTTAGTTGAAGATGCCAAAGCAAATTCTCTGCATAATGCTGCAACAGCAGCATGAATGTAAATGTTCAAAGTAATTTTTTCTATTGCTTCAAAAGACCTGAATTACTATACTTATAGAAATGCTTGCTGGGCTTTTCACTTGTAATACAGCATGGTTTCCTAACATTAAAAAATCTAACACATGTAAAAAGTACAATCATTCCCAGCAAGGGTCTAAGCGCATATGAATTCAATATGAATTCACTGAAGCTGAGCACACTTCCACATACCCATTACATAGAGTATTACTGACTATATGTCTCTTTGTGCAGGCAAACAGGGTTTATAGTATTACATTTTTATTATAATTTTGATTTTTTTAATCCCCCCCCCCATTGTAAATTTTCAGAGCTTAGAACGTTGCTGTTTTGAAGAGTTAAAAAAACGTAATAAATATTGGCATCTCATATTTAGTTGGACTTACCTTTAAGATCACTGTACTTAAGAAATAATCATATAACATATTTGCATTCTTTTATGATGCACACAGTCTAATACATTTATGACCACATATTGGAAATCTGGTAACTGCTTTAAAAAAATCTGCCTATGTGATTAGACCAGTATATATAGCCACATTTTAAAACCACAACATTTTACTAAACAGATGTTTATCTTTAATGTTCATGATGCCATACTATGCCTGCACTTATGGGTATGGACTTATATATATTATAAGCAAAAGAATAGATTATGGCAAAATACTTGGGTAGACCTACTGTATGTGTGCACCCAAGCTTGCTGTATAATGCCCATGTGTACTTTCCCAGGACTAGCTCACTGACCATCGCTGTCAAGCATTTCTTTGATGAACTTGTGGAAAGGTTCACTGTCATCATGCACATATGATGGGGGGCAAACATGTAAGAAACACTGTTTACAAAGACCTGATCCATTAAATCAGTGGGGTGACCAGCGTACAATCAGATCAGTTGAATTTAATAAAAGGAACGTCTTTTTATACAAGAAATAGAAATATTTATTTTGTATGTTTTCACAAAATGTATTTTATATTTCACAACTGCTTTCAGCATATTTGAAACATTTAGTTAGAATACTTTGTGATGGAAATGATTCAGAATGAATTATTCTGCTTTTATTTACCGTATGTGCCAACTGGCCACTGGAGTGCATTCCGGAGACTGACCACTGAGAATGGCTGTGTTATCCTGGGCATACACACATACACATGCAAGCAAGGGTGAAGGTGCCATCATCTCATCGTAGTGCTACCAAGGAAGACAGAAGACTACAAAACTTCATGGCTGCATGAGTCTGTCTGTTTATGTGTCCCGCAATATTTTAGATCATAAAATACCTGTTGATCTGCCAGAAATGCCCTCAGCTCCAAATTCCAGCATTTTCATAAATTAAGTGGTGTCAGCCCTGCTCAGTTGTCTTTGCTAATTTACTTAAACCCTCCACCTCTCCTATCTCTAAACACAGATAGTAGCACAGGAAAGCCTCCTTAAAACAGAAGATATTCCATCACATATCCAAAAAATAAGAGTATTCATCCTTGTACCAGGACAGTATCTCCACCTACTGTTCTGAAATGAGGAGTAATCCTCATAGGCGCTCATTATTCTGTCATTCAAGATAAGAATTGAAAGGACTAGACTACTTGGGATAATACAGTAAAGGTAACAAGGACACAGGACAGCTGATAAAGTGTTACTAAACCCAGGACCATGCATTCACTATATCTGGTCTCCCACAGTACACAGTGACGGAACATGGAAATGCAATTATTCTAGTAAATATAAACTGCTAAATATCTTTTCTCATCAGCAGTTAGAGCAGTCTTGTGACTTCTATCAGTACCTGGTTAAAGCTTGTAGGAGGAGTTTTCATTCTCCCTTGACTGTCCTATGAGGTTGTAGGACCCCTGACCGTCTGTCTGGGCAGTGCTGATTGGCCCCATGCTGATCACTTGCACTCTCCCAAGAAAAAAAACTCTCTAGCAATACACAAAAAACTGAGCATGTGCAGCTTGTCCCCTAGCCTCTGTTCTATCAGCAGATAGATTGGGGACAGTGGAAGAAGTGTAGGATCAGAAAAGACAGGCTCAGCCTTTTTACACAATGCAGAGGATTAACCCTTTAGGTGCCACAGTAAGTTTACTGCATATGCATGCTGATTTTACTGTTGTGGGTATAGTAACACTTTAATCTCTGACATGATCAATAGGTATTTATTTGCAAAGTTAAACAGATAAATGATTTCAATGGTGTATTTAACAGACCAAAGGATGGCAAATAATAGAAGTTCATTATTAGGGTTTACATACACTTTAAAGTCTAAATTCACCTTTAGTAACAAGTTACATGTTACACCCATATTCAGGGTCTAATATGTAACATGTTACTAAAGCAGTGATGAATGAATAAACGACAAGTCCCATCTTCCACAGTGGCAGGCTGCCTGTAGTTTTCAATGAACTGTGAGGGCGCTAGTGAGCACCTTTAGGGCGCTTTCACACTGGGGCGGGTGGGCGGTAGCGGTAAATCTCTGCTAGTGTCAGTGGCGATTTACCGCTGTTATAGCGGCGCTATGGCTCTGCTATGCAGGAGGGAGTGCGGTGCTTTTAACCCCCCACAAGGGGTTAAAATGGGGTTAAAAGTGCTGTCTCGCAGTGCTTTAGAGGCGGTGTGCAGCGTTGTGCAGTCGCTTCGGAAGCGTTGTCCATTGATTTCAATGGGCAGGGCCGGTAGAGGAGCCGTGTATCACCGCTCACCGCACCGTCCTAAAGATGCTGCTTGTAGGACTTTTTGGAACATCCTGCAAGCGCACCGCCCCAGTGTGAAGGCACTCGGGTTTTCACACTGGGGTGGATTGGGCTGGATTTTTGAGGCGCTTTACAGTCGCTATTTTTAGCTAAATAGCACCTGAAAGCTCCTCAGTGTGAAAGGGGACTTAAGGTCACTAATTCTTCCTGCTCTTCAGTAACTGTCTGCTTGTAGAGGAGGTTAAGGCAGACAGCTATACTGACAGTCTCCTGCCATTACACCTGTGATCTGCTGATCACAGATGCAATGCTCTGCAGGCTCCTATGAAAAAAAAAATACATGCACATGTGCATTTTTAAAGTGAACTTATTCTTTAAAATGAAACTTCACCCTTGTTATAAAAATTACAACAAAGGCACCTTTAAGGTCCTTTCACATAAGCAGAGCCCGTTTTGACAGGCTTCGCTGCTCAGCAGGAATCCATCCGTTGATCCCCGCTGAGCCGGCGGATGACAGGACCATCTCTGCACTCCGTGCAGAAACGGACCTGTCAGAGCTCCGCTCTTCTTTGTGGAATTGGATGAACATGGACCTTCTGTCCACGTTCATCCGATCCGATCTGCCAGACGAATGGAAAATAAGGTTTCCATTCGTCTGTGTTTAGCGGAAATGAGCGGATTGGATGTCACCGCTGACATCCGTCGCTGCATAGAGGACAATGGAGCGTCCATTCAGGTCCGTCTGAAAAACTGACAGGAGGACCTGACAGGTCCGTGCGTGTGAAAGGGGTTTAGAATTGTTTGGTAATGGTAATAGACAAACAGATATTTATAGATACAGGCTTTTTATTCTCTGAACACATTCTTTTTCTTTGCCTTTATATTCTTTGTGTGGTGTCCATTTTCATTAAGGGCATATGACTCAATCTCTTTACTTCCTGGAACCCTGCCTAAAACTCTTGGTCTGCCATCAGGAGTATGTGACAGAAACTTCCCAGAATGCAGCTGTGAGGTCAGGGTTACACCACCACCAGTACCTTACTCAACCAGGAAGCAGAAAAACAGTAACTGTAAGTAAATGCAAAAGATGTTTGTTTAACTAATGAATGTAAGATGACTTCATATCAGTATGCAGAGTTATATGCCAAAGTGTTTTTTTAGTGAAAGGGAAGAAAGGTCCACTTTACCTGTTAACAGTCTAAACATTCCTCAAACCTTCAATGGACAGACTGAAACTGAGGATTTGCATGGCTAAAAAAAAAAAAACAGCTAAAAAAAGTGTTACTGTCATTATTTGCATTATTCATAGAACTTAAAATATTTGAAAGCAAAGAACACAACTCTTTAGTGGATTTCCCTTTTTATACTTTCAATGCAGTGGTTGTTTCTTAGTTAACAGTGTTAACCTTTCTATGTATGAACGTAGCACCAACACAAAATGTTTGCTCTATGAGCAAAGCCCCACTTTGGGTTATTTTTCACCCCCCACCCACCCCTCTCTTACCACTGTACCCCCCCCCCCCACCACCACCACTGATCATTGGATTAAAAAACACTATCTAAATGCTTTTTTTTTATTTACCTTAAGCCATGATCACATGATGCTGCAGTCCAGAGTCTTGTCCCCTTCTGTTTACTTCTTCTTCAGGTGTCTACAGCAATTCTTGCATGATGTGTACACTTCCTGGTGGATGTTCAGTGATGGGGTCCTCACAGGACAACATCATCACTAGGGGGACAGTAGGGAATCCCGGGCCCCATTTGCACCACTAAATTTGCAGTCCCCCACACCCCAATATGGCAGTGGCAAGAGACCTGGAGGGGGATTTAGGTGAGTACATCTGGTTTCATAAGGTAACAGGGAAAATGCCTAGTAGGATGGGTTGGGGGGGGGGTGGAGAAAGGGATGGGAAAAATGTTTTAGCCTGGAATGGAGCTTTAATGTAAAATTCCTGTATAAACCTTACTACTCTTAAAAATGCTTCCTCCCCCCTCCTAACACCTATGCTGACTTACCTACATAAAAGATGTACATACTTACCTATTTTCAGCCCATTAAAATCCAGGCACGTGATCTCCACTGTGTCATCCAGGGGGATGGCTGCAGGGAAGAGAAGGGATCGCTCAACAACAGCTAGTAAGGGCTGGAGCAGGAAAGTCACCCATAGGCTCCTATGGCTCATCCTTTGTCATTGCTCCCTGTCCCCTGCAAATGCCAAAAGCCAGATCACATGGCTGGACTTGAGTGTCCTGAAAATAGATAAGAATACACATCTTTTTTACAAAGGTTCATAGTTGGCTACAGTCCCGATCTGTCCAGGACATTCACAGATTTTTAAACCTTGTCCCGACACAACCTTGTCCTGGGCCCTGTCCCGGAAATCAAGGCAATCATGGACAATCAAGAGCAGAGACATTTGGCTTGGCAGAATCTCTGTTTGCTCACTGTGATGCTGCCAGCAGGGTTACAATAAACACCTCCATGCTGGCACAGATACCTCCCCCAACCTCTTTTGATCATCAGGTGGCTATTGGGGACTGACTCCTGTAATGACATCACCGAGGTGGAGCCTGCTGCAAGGCTTGCAGTGATTGGGTGGGACTTGGGGAGGGGTTGTAGTCGACCCTGGTGATGATGCCTGACTCATGGTGAGGTACACATGTGAGGCTCTGCTCGAACTGTCAGGCTGCGGAGAGAGAGGATGGAGATAAGGCTGTGGCGGCTCATTCTACTTGGATCATCATCATGTTGACATGATGAATGATGGTGCAGCTGAGCTCAGAGATCTGCAGTGAAATCTGTGGCTGTAAAATACGGTGCATCCATGTAGTTGGCATTGGCAACAGAAAGGAATGCGCAGACAGCAAGGATATCATCTGCTAGAAATAAAAGGGTTAATCACAGTCTCTAGCCACCAGGGATCTTACTAGCCCATCAGGGATATGGCAGCAATGAAATAGTTAATCATGTCCAGCAATCAGGGATCTGCTAGCAATGAAAGGGTTAATTATGTACATCCAGCAAGGATCTGCTAGCAATAAAGGGTTAATCACAGTCTCTAGCCACCAGGGATCTTACTAGATCTATCGTAGGGTTGCCACCTTTTCTTCAAGCCAAACCCGAACACATTAGCAGCGCACGGCAATTTTTTTTTTTTTTTTTTTTTAGTAGTGCATTAAATTCATTATCCCTGTGCAATGTAAGGCAGTTTTTATGTAGTATACACTATACATATATTTTTTTAATTAAATAAAATTTCTAATCATATGCAGTTAATCACAAAAGTCCCCCTTTACATCAACAAAGTTGACACTCTTGGTTTACAATCGCACTGAGCAACCCTACTGGGTAGCCACAGTCTAAGCCAGGGGCGGACTGACAACTCATGGGGCCCCCTGGCCAATTGGAGATCATGGGTTCCCCCAAGTTTAAAGATGGCTGCCTCATGACAGTCATCTTTGTGACCCAACATTAATGTGGCACGCCCAAGTGTTGAGGCGCCAAGCTCTGCGACATGCAGAGTTGCAGAAGAGGAGTGTGGCTGGTATGATGGGTGCAGTATGTACAGGAGAGGAGTGTGGAGGGTATGACAGTGGGCAGTATGTGTGTGAGGAGCAGACATGTATGACCGGTGACAGTATGGGAGGTGTGAGGAGAAGATATGTATGCCGTGGGTAGTATGAGAGGTGTGAAAAGAGGACATGTATGACGGGTGACAGTATGGGAGGTGTGAGGAGAGGACATGTATGACGTGGGTAGTATGGTCGGTGTGAGGAGAAGACGTTGAGACGTACAGCGTCTCGAACCGCGGA
>BLSH010448246.1:600848-640030 GCA_018402905.1 Glandirana rugosa | reverse complement strand
ACAGAAAGGAGCTTCTGACTCCACCATACACACCAGCACAGTGTGTGTATTTAAAAGTAATGCTGTCTACACAGTCGCAGCTATGCTACTGCAGCTCCCCCTGCCTGAATGGTCTGTCCGGGTTTCAGGCAACCTGAAAACCGGGCAGATGATGCAGAACCCGTACTGTCCGGGTGAATCCCGTACAGGTGGCAACCCTAATCTATCGTAGTCTAAGTACAGGGAGAAGGGTATAGCCAGGCAGGATTAGCCAGGCTTTTTAGGGGTTACAGGGGGCCAAATGACACAGGACAAGCGCTGTGTCATATTACATGCTTTGAGGGAGCAGGATCCATTTTTTGGGGGGGTGGGTTAGCAAACGCTTTACTATTTCATTGCTGTCCCATCCCTGATGGAAGCACATGATTAACCTTCTTGTAGAATCACGCCCATATTAAATGAATGCCCGCCCCTAATTAAAGTACATGCTCCACCTAGCTTTCTGGAAGTTGTCCCTAAAAACTTTTTTGAAGGATGTTAGGAGGGAGGGGATCATTTTTTGGGCTAGTTGGGTTTATACCAGAATTCTACTTTATTATTATTATACAGGATTTATATAGCACTAACAGTTTATACAGCGCTTTACAATAAAAAGGGGGACAGTACAATTACAGATTTACAAAAGGAGTAGAGATTGTTCACTTAGCAAAGTGAATGGTCACTTAGCTTAACAAAGTCAGGCAAAGCTGTTTTCTCTTTCAATACCCAAGCATGTGAGGGAAATTAAAGAAAAAACAGGATTGTTTTCTTGCACGTGATTGGTAGCAATTGCAGCGTTACTCAGTCTATATAGTAAGTTCAGTGAACATTTACTCTACTTAGTAAATCAACCCCATTGCATCTCTGCAGCTTGAGTGCATTTGCTGGGGATGTAATTGTATCTGAGCAGTTTACCTGGAGATAGGCTTTCTGTTGTTCTTTACTAATTGGCCAACAGTTGCCACATCTGAGAAGCCACAGGCTGTGTTTTTACACCTTCAGTTGGAGATGTCGGCACAAGATCTTATTTCATTTACCAGCCCCCTCCAATAAGTGAGCCAGCCAGGGGATAGTACAATACCTCATAGTCTTTACTGCTGATGAATGTTTTGTTTTTTAAAAAGAAAAAGTGTTACAAATGTGGGAAAAGACTACATAAAGTGGTATTAACCACTTTAGCCCCGGAAGGATTTCCCATCTTAGGACCAGAGCACTTTTTGCGATTCGGTACTGCGTCGCTTTAACTGACAATTGCTCGGTCGTGCGACGTTGTGCCCAAACAAAATTTGCGTCCTTTTTTCCCATAAATAGAGCTTTCTTTTGGTGGTATTTGATCACCTCTGCATCATTTCTGATCACTGCTATAAACAAAAAAAGAGTGACAATTTTGCAAAAAAAAAACAATATTTCTTACTTTTTGCTAAAACACATATCCAAAAAAAATATATATATAAAAAAACAAATTTATTCATCGGTTTTGGCTGATTTATATTCTTCCTCATAAATTTAGAAAAAAAAAATTGCAATCGGCGTTTATTGATTGGTTTGCGCAAACCATGAGAATTCATTTCTGGCATTTTAACAATTTTTTTTTTACTAGTAATGGCGGCGATCTGCGATTTTTATCGGGACTGCGATATTGGGGCGGATATGTCAGGCATTTATGACACTTTTTTGGGACAAATGACATTTATATAGCGATCAGAAATTTAAATATCCACTGATTACTGGGTAAATGTCATTGGCAGTGAAGGGGTTAACCTGCAGGGGGGAGATCTAGGGGGTTAGCTGTATTCCCTAGGCGTGTTCTAACCGTGAGGGGGCTGGACTGTCAGGGGCATAAGAGATTTGGGATCAGTAGATCTCTTACATGCCCACTGACAGAGCGGGGAACCGCAGCGTTTACATCATTCTTCCTCTCTGCTAGGCAATTGTGGCTCGCCGGTGGTGATCGAGTCTGCCCGAGCCATGACCACACTCCTGCAGAGTGCGGCGGGCACAAGAGCGCGCCGCCGTTGACGTGCTCCCGCCCGTTAGCCGCACACAAGCAAGATGCCGTTTATAGACGACGATTCACGGGATGCTGCCATATTGCAGCAGTAAATGTACGCGACGCGGTCGGCAAGCAGTTAAAGTAAAAAACAGCTTTTTCTAAATCAGATAAAAATAACACAACTCACATGCATTTGAATTTTTTTTAAATTTAATTCTCAGAGTTTCCTTTTCCAATTGTACCCTAGCCACATCACTATATTCCCATTCTCTTTGTACCCCTGGGACCTATGTCATGTGTAAAGCTGAATACACACTATAACATTTTCTGTAGATTTATTCCTTCAGATTTATAAAACCATATAATATGAGGTCAAACCTTAAGCGTTTCAATTAGTATGCAATCAGGCAGGCCCTTGAACTACATAGAAAAGGAGGTGAGTAGAATACTGCACAAATCTAGTTGAGTTGAAGCTGCCAGCACAAAAATTAAATAAGAAACAAAGAATGGGTAATAGTGCAGCACTAAAACTCCAACAAATAGGCTTGCTAATATAAGAAGGACATATATCAGTGTCTATGTGGTGCAAACTGTAATGTGAAAATGAAGTATAAATATATATATATATTGTTGTACTTTCAATTATTGCTTTTGAAGAACCAGATAGCAATGTGCATACATTACAAAATATAACATGTGCAAAATATACAACATGCAAAAAGTGCAACTAGATGATTGATAAAGAGCATAAGTACAAATTAAAGTGCATATATCAAATAAAGTGCAAAAAATAGTGCAAACATAGTAGGTGGATTTGGAGTTTTACTGCTGCCCTGTTACCCACTTCCTTGCACTACATAGTTTTGCTAAATCTAAGGGAAATCAGACAACAAAAGTTGTACAGTGTGTATGGGGTCTAAAGGCCCGTACACACGGTAAAATAATCGGCCAACGACGGTCGTCCAACAGCCTGTTGGCAGATAATCCGACCGTTAGTACGCACGATTTTACAGCCGATTTCCAGTTGTCGTCCAACAGAAGTTGGCTGACAAGACTAATTGGCCAACAAGGCGTTGACCGATTGTTGGCTCGTGTGTACAGAAGTTGGCCAACAAAAGTTGGAAGTGCAAACACGCATGCTCAGAATCCAGGAAGTGTTTGGCCGTGTAAACCTGTGTTCCTAATTCACAAATCACATTCACCTGAACTTCCTCGTTATACGCTCGTAACACCTCACCACGTTCGGCTTTGTTGGACAATTACTTGACTACCGTCAGTACACTAGCCAAAACCACCGACAGCCAATTTGGACAAAAGTTGGACATGCGGTCGTCCAACAATCGGCACGTGTGTATGAGGCTTTAGGATTTACAACATGTGCACTCCCAATTTGTACTACAAGTCTACATGCTGCCTTTCAGTGTACTGCATACATAGCCAGGATGAAGAAGGTTTGACTCTGTCCATAAACAGGTCAATATGGCACTTGATTTGCTTGCCTGATCTCCAATCAACCACAGGCAATTCATTATAAACATTAATTAATTTTTTAATTAGAGGTAATATATACGCTGACACATTTGGCAGTGCTGTGCATACTCTACATTCACATCAGTCCCTACCACCAAGGAGCTTACAATCCAAGGTTCCTATCTCACATGCATACACATACACTAGGGCCAATTAACCTACCAGTATGTCTTTGGCAAGTGGGAGGAAACCAGGGTATACATAATAAACCCAAGCAAGCACAAAGATAACATGCAAACTGCATGCAGCTGGTATCCTGGCCAGGATTCAAACAGAGGACTCCGGAGCTGCAAGGCATAAGTGCTAACCACCAAGCCACTGTGCTGCCATGTAAATTCCACTATGAACAGCTTTTCACCACAATGTTTTTCCTTGGTCAGTCAAAGTGTAATCTTTTCTATTTTTTCCTCTTAAACATTCTGCTTAAAAGGGAACCAGTCACAGCTTGACTGATGCAAACATTTTAACATTTAGACTTTATAATGAACAACTCTTGGAGCTAAGAGGCCCCTTTGGATATGACAGTTGCTGCCCTGCCAACTACCCAAGCTCACTGCCTTGTAGTTGTTTACCTACCCTCCTGCCTGTTGGACAGGTGTCCCACAGAAAAGGAAGTAAGGGAAAACCTATCCTGGGGACACAAACAGCAAGAGGAACACTGTTTACCTAATCTCAGTTAGGATTGTAGTGCTTCTGTGTACTCATGAGGGAGATTTGCCCTCACTTCCTGTCCAGGCAACAAACTTTAGACAGAAAAGGAAGCAAAATATTTCCACTGAGGACAGGCCACAATAAAATCCTTAAAATATAAAAACAGTGCCACCAAGGGAATCAAAATAGAATACAAAACCCACAAACAAACGTCCGCACAACAAAAAAATAAGGAAAAGTAAAAAAATAACTTTATTCTAAATACACTACACCATTGTACAAACCCACAAAAATATAGTCCATGTAATAAAAACATACAAAACCCCTCCAAAAAAAGAGTATAAAAAAAAACACCAGTCTCTATATACAGTAATATTGTCATCCATGGTCCACTATCATCCATATACTGTATATATTTCAAAGAACAAAAATCTGATAACACAAAAAAACACCGCTCCACCCTTTAAATGTAAATATATATTGTGTATATACACAGTATATACTGTATATATTATATATTGTGGGGGTTAGCTCAATGGGGATCACCTTCCCTGGAAAAAGGTAGTCCAAACGGCAGATTTTCTTAAAATCTGACTTGTAGCCAGGTTGATTTACAAGGTTTCATGTAAAAATCAAATAAACAAAACAGAAAATAAATCCTTGCCATCCAGGCACTAACTAAACATATCCAGTTTTCCTAACACAGAGGTGAAGGGCTTTTCCCAGTCACCCACAAAACAAAGATAATGCAAACCTTTTTGTTTCAGTCACAAAGTAAAGTTCAGCTCAACGTCTTTCTCAGGCTTTAGTTTCCTGAATCCAGGTCAAGAGACATCATCTGATCCAGGCCTGCTTCCTTTATACTGCCTATTGATGGGCATAAGTGGACCGCAAAATCTGGTCCGGAACCAACCCTGCCAAGGTGGCTGGTAAAACCCGGACCGGATTCCACCATAGTTTCCTGCAAGTGAACGCATGAGAAGTGAAACATAATGTCCATCGATCACCTCCCCTTTCATAACGCCACAAAAAAAAAAATATATATATATATATATATACACACACACACAGTGGGGGAGATGCAGCTGTACATAGTAACCAGTCTAGGTTTTATTGTCAAAGATTACTTGAACAAACATAGTTGGCAACTGTCGAATTTTAATCAGCTGTCCCGACATGACCTTGTCCCAGGCTGCGTCCTAGAAATAAAGGCTGATCACAGACAGGACAAACAGTATGCTGCGGGTGCCCGCATCCATGCTTCACAATGGGCACACGTGAGGAGCTCAGGTGTGCTGCCGGGTGGGGTCATGGTACCCACAAGAGACAAAGAAGAACATGCAGTAGACAGATCCCTCCCTCTACTTCCTCCCCCAGCAGCTGATGTTCTTCAGGCGGCGCTCTCCTTGAGGACTCACTGAGCCGACACAGAGCCTGCAAGCCTCGCTGTTTGATGGTGGACTGTACTCCACAGTCACTCTCCTCTGTCAAAAATAGTGCTTGTTCTGTTTACTGTTTGACCTCTGGTGTCTGGCCAAGTATTTACAGGTTTGCAGCAAGTTCTAAAATTAGGTGAACAGTGAAAAAAAAAATCACCTTTCAGGTGTGTTTATTCTACTTTACTAGGTAAAATCAGATTCACATGTATATCAAAACTTGCATATATTGCACTATATTCTTTAAAGTAACCCTGTCAAGACTAGAGATGAGCAGACGTAAACAAACGGGCCGCCTCCAGGTCCCCTTGGTTCAGGTCCTCACCAGTCTTCACCTGAGCGCTCTACCAGGTAGCAGGAGAGGACATCTGCATGTCCCATAGGAGGTGATCCACCTCTGTTCCAGTGACCCCAGTTGGGTTGTCTCTAGGTAGGCAAGTGAGTTATTGTCTGTGAAGACCTCTATTTCTGCCCCCGTGAGGTACTCTGCAAACTTTTTCATGATGGCCCACACCAGAGCAAATAATAGTTTAAATTAACTGTAATTATGGGGGTTCTGCTCAGTGAGCTGCAGGCTAAGACTGGCATAGGTGATTACTCTCTAGCATCCATCCTGCTTTTGGGCCAGGAGAGCCCCCAGGCCTTGCAGGCTCCCGTCTGTATACACTTGGAAGGGTTTTGAATAATCGGCATTGGCCAACAGAGGTGAAGATGTTAAGTTTTCTTTCAGAGCCTCAAAGACCTGCTGCTGTGGCCATGGGGACTAGATTGAGGGGGAAGACCCCCCTTTTTCTATGTAGGCAGGCCACTCAACAGCTGGGTGAGAGGTGGGGAGATTTGAGCAAACTTGGGGATGAACCCACTAGCCCACTAGTCAAAGGAACAAGTATAGCTCGTGATAGTCTTAAGGGAAAGCCACTCCTGCACCGCCTGGACCTTGGTCGGATCTGGGAACACCCCTCCAGCTTCCACAGGTATTAAATCTTTTGACGCATTAGGTGGCACTTGCTGGGCTTCAATTTTAACATATACTGGCCCAGACGGGTGAACACTGGGTCCTGGGTGTGATCCTCAAATGATTTGGAGAAAATAATGACTTCATCAAGATAGATTAGCAGTCTCAAAGTTGTAATCCCCAAACACATTTCCATTAATCATTGGAAAGCACTGGGGATGTGACATATGATTATCTGCAACAGTCCCAGGGGCATGATAAAGGCAGTTTTTTTTCAGTCTTGTTCCCTCACTGGGGCTTGCCAGTAGCCATTTTCCAGATCAAGCATAGAGAAGTATCGGGCTTGGCTCAGTGTCATGAGCGACTCCTCCACTTGGGGTAGGGGGTAGGCATACTGGTGGGTGCAGGCATTCAGCTTATGTGTCCACACAGAACCGCTGTGTCAAAACTAAAATGACAAGGGCCGCTCATGGGCTACAGCTTTCCTTGATCACCTCACTCCTAAGACTATCACCAAACAGGTCTGGTGGGGAGGCAACCAGTTCTGAGCCACTTACAACTGTGCCAGCGGTAGAGCAGTAGTCTGAAGACCTGGAGATGCAGACAGCGTCTGCCATGAGGAGTGGAATGCGGCCTGGCCAGTCCAAACCCAATAGGTAGGCTTCCTAGGAGAGAATGGTGTAGTCCCTGCACATTCCCTACTCCTCCGGTACCCTGCCCTGACTGTAAGTACTGTCCCTGACAGACTGATGTCCTGCCCCTACACTAGCCATTTGAAAATGTACACCAAGCCCGGGAGTCAGGGCCTTAATCAGGCTCTGCCCTCACTCACTTGGCCACCGAAGTCACATGGGGTGTCAGCATCCCATTAGATAGCTATCTCCCTGTGACAGAGGAAATCATAGAGGAACTTACTTCTACCCATCTGCATTGCTGCTACGATCGAGCGCCACCTGCAGTGGAGAGCATAGACTACACCTGCATACAACTTCCCTGACATAATTGTCAGTGATGTACCTAGCATACCTGGAGGGGATTCATTTTTAACCACACACACACGCATTCCTCTGTATGTGAAAATAATTTTTAGTAGTAAACACTAAACTAAATAAATACTAATAATGTACAAAAAAAACAAAAAAACAATGATTTTTTTCTTTATCTGAATGTTTTATAAATATTTATGTTGGTAAAAAAAGCAGGAAAAAAGAGGTAAAACAATGAGCAGACAACCATAACTATATGGGGGTGCCAAAATGGCAATTGTGACAATATGTGGACAGCAAATAAGCAATCATGACAATTATTATTATTATACAGGATTTATATACAGCTTGTGCAGCACTTTACAATATGAGGAGGAACAGTACAATTACAATACAAATTATAAATGGAATCAGTGCCGCGCTACCATTCTCTATATAAAGCATGTGTTACTATCATGAAACTTTTAAAGAAAGCAAATATTTCTGCAAACAATATAAAAGTGCAAAGATAGAAAAATAAATTATAAACTAATATGAAGATATCCACTAAATACAGTAATTAATAGTGCCAGTTCATATCAGTTACATAGTTAGCCTGGTTGAAAAAAGTCCATCTAGTTCAACCAATAAAAGGGGGGGGGGGGGTTCACAATGCTACTGCATATACACAATCCTATACCCACAGTTGACAAGTAGATTCCCCCAACAAAAAAGGGACTTTGAATAGGTAAACCAACCACATCCATCTATGTAAAAAACATTCTTTTACAAAAGGTCGATCAAAAAGATCATCTGATCAATTAAAGTGAAAAAGAAATCAATCGTTACATATACATTCATTAAAAAGGTTACAATTGCATTGTACTGGTGTTGTCTCAGTGGAATGTTGCTCTGTTTAGCATAACTGATGAGTCCGTTGTCCGCGATGGAGTGCGATTACCTTCTGAAAGAGTAAACTATACCCACAGGCGATCCAAAGGAAAGCAAAAAAAAAAAAGAAAACAGTAAAGCATGATCCAATTTGCTACAGCAGGGGAAAAAAATCCTCCCTGATCCCCCAAAAGACAATCAGATATTCCCTGGATCAACTTTACCTATAAATGTTAGTTTTGAATTTATTTTTCTGTTTTGCACTTTCATATTTGTAGAGGAGTCCCCAACCCCTAAAGGCCTAGTGGTGACCTCCATAGTCAGGGAGAGCTAACATCCTTCCTCAAAGTGTGGGTTATTAGGCATGGTGGATGTAATGCAAGATGGAAACATGGGCGCCTGTAACTTTTTAAATGAAAGAAAAACAGAACTGGTGGACAGAGGGTTAGGGCCAGGACACCCTTAGGCAGATGCAATAGCAATTGGCAGACTCCAAGACAAAAATAATAGGCAGACAGCTATACAAGTGGAGGGCCTTTAAGCTGGATGCAGCAACTGCATTTGTAGAACTGCTGTCTCCTATAGCAACTGAACTTTCAACAGTCAATAGAGATCTGTACACGTAATGCACAGTAACCCATTATAGATCTTCTTTCACATCTCACAGTATCCTACTGTGGATTTTCACCCACTGAGCTCCTGGTCTTTCACTAGACTTCAAGATCCCAGTCGTCACTGGATCTCTTGAGCTCTTCCACAGCTAACCCCCTGTATAATCCTCAAGCTTCACCCCTGCTAACCTGCTGGGTCCCTGACTTGGCACTCTGCTGAAGCTCTCCCACGTCTTCAACGCCCCCGGCTGGTAAAAAGGCAGCTCTGGTACTTATTCAGACTTACGATACACTGGCCTCTTATAACAGGAGTGCTTGTCCCTTGGTGGCGACTGCTTCCCCTGGTTTCTGGTTTTGATCCTCACTTGCCCCTGGCAACAGGAGTGGTCGTCCCTTATGACAACTGTTTCTCCCTCACCGCTGACAACAATTCAGTTTCCCTGTCCAGCGAAACCTCTGCAACTTGGTTGGGCTCCAAGCCTGAAGCCCCAACCCCATGCTGCTTCTCTCAAACCTGGATAGGCCTCAGACAGCCTAGCAGCCAAGTGCTCCTGGGATAGGCCTCAGGCTTCTGGCCTAGCAACCCGGAGCATTACTACCCACATCCACCCAGACAGTCGTGCAGGTGGCACCGAACCCCGATCACCTGATTCCTCTCGAATAAAGCAGGCCAAGGAGCCAAAGAAAATTCCTGCCAATTGGTTGAGACAACCTATTCACTCCTAGTCTGAATTCACTATGCCCTTGTGATTCTAATGCCATAGGCAACAATGCCACCTAGTGACAGAAGAGAGAGATGCATTGAATCCAAAGTTAGAGAAAAGTCAGTGGATCCCCCTAACAATTAGCCAGGCTAGCTACCACCTAGCAAACTAAATTTGTTAGCAACCCTAACTAAGACCAGGGTGCTACATATTGTTTGCTGGAATATTTGCTTTTTTAAAGGTTTCGGGAAAGTAACTAGTGCGTTATATAGAGATTGGTAGCATGGCACTAATTCCATTTATAATTTATATGAATTGTGTGAATACTATTGTGTGCATGCAGTAACCAAACACCGTTTTAAATATTTAACATTTCATTTTTGGGGCACTAATTGATATGTGTCTAAGGTATTGATAGCGCAGGGGTTAATTACAAACACAATTACAATAGTGTTCAATACAGAAGGAACAGGAGGGTCCTGCTCATGGAGCTTACAATCTAAAGGGGAGGGCGAGATGGTCCAAAAGGTAATAACTGCAGGGGATGATCTGATGGAGGTGACTCAAGTATGGCTTCTTAGGTGGAGGTGGGGTAGGCTTCCATGAATAAATTAGTTTTCAAGCATCACCTAAAGGCAAACAGGGCAGGAGCTAACCGGACATATTAGGGTAGGGAGTTCCAGAGGACGTGAGAGGTCCTGGAAAAGTCCTGGAGGTGAGCGTGGGAGGAGGAAACAAGGGAGCTAAAGAGCAAGACATCCTGGGAGGAGTGGAGAGGACAATTTGGGTGATATCTGCGCAGATGAGGTTGGCGATATAGCTGGGGGAGATGTTGTGGATAGCTTTGTATGTTCTGGTTAGTATTTTGAATTTTATACATTGGACTACTGGAAGCCAGTGAAGAGATTGGCAGAGAGGGTTCAGTTAGTAAGGTGTATTAATCTAGCAGCAGCATTCATAATAAACTGAAGGGGGGATAACCTGTGTTAAGGTAGGCCAGTGAGGAGAGAGTTGCAGTAGTGAAGGCAGGAAATAACCAAGAAGTGAACAAGTTGTTTTGTGGTGTCGTTAGTCAAGATGGGGTGGATTCTGGAGATGTTACGGAGGTTAAGGCAGCAAGATTTAACCAGTGATTGGATGTGGGATCTGAATCTAGGATTATGAGTGTCGTTCCACCGTCAGTAAGGCCGAGTGGTGGTTACCTCATCCCCATATGGTTGGATGCAAACAACAGGAATACCCCCTTGGTGGGACTTTAAATAGGTAACCATACCACATCTATGTTAAAAGTATAACAATTTATTATTTCATATCATATAAAAAAGATTTGTCACTCACAAGAGGGACCAACATGTATACAAATTTATAAATCAACATATAAAATGTCTGTTACATAGTCATACAGTTCACCAAATGCACATTCACATATACTTCAAGGGAAGAATTCAAAGTAGATAGTTCCATTGTCGGTACCCAACATGTATGCCTGGTAGGGAGAAAATGGGGTGAATCGTTGTTTGGTGGGCCGGGGGGTCTACCACTGGTCCATGACCTCCTGGTTAGATGAGGATAGCCTCCTAGACCCCAAAGTGGCCCCAATAGTCCTCCATCCGCCCAGGTAGTGTCTCGGTATATACAGCATCACCAAATAGGGTCTATACAGCATCACCAGAAAGGAGTATACAGCATCACCAGATAGGAGTATACAGCATCACCAGATAGGGGCATATACAGCATCACCAGATAGGGGTATATACAGCATCACAAGATAGGGGTATACAGCATCGCCAGATAGGAGTATACAGCATCACCAGATAGGAGTATACAGCATTACCAGATAGGAGTATACAGCATCACCAGGTAGGGATATACAGCATCAGCAGACAGGGTATATACAGCATCACCAGGTAGGGGTATACAGCATCAGCAGATAGAGTATACAACCCACCCCCACCCATGCTGCGGGGCTTGCGGCACTGACAGAAGATCCCCACAGGGTAGTTGGGACATCAAAGTTCCGCACTTACCCCATCTAGGAAGCGGGCCGGGCAGGAAGCGGGCGGTGTCTGGTGAGCCGGAGCTAAACCCCCTCCTGTTCTGAGAAAGGCGTCCAATAGGATCACCTGACCATTCAGCCAATCGGGAAACCAGTAACATTCTGGGGCTTCCCGATTGGCTGCGAGGCAATTCAGTGTTAGAAAAGCAAATATTGATTTGCTTTTGCAACACACGTGAGTGGGCTCACAGCGCCATGCTCTGCGCCATGAGCCACTCTATTTTGAAGCCTGTTAGAGCCCAAGGCTCTAATCAGGGGCTTCAAAATATACTGACATTGCTGTAATTCATGCAGCTGGCGTCCTGAAGGGGCCAGCCGCATGAATAGGGGGTGGCGGCGACGGCCATGGATAGATTCATGCTATGCATGAATCTATCCATTAGCATAAGGGGGTGGCGGGGATAGAAGGTGCGGCGCCCGTGCGCCCTTCATGGATGGCCCTCCCCTGGTTGTGCTATTGATTTCAATGGGAAAGTCACGGGGATGGAAACAGGGAGGAGGAAATATTACAAGCTCAGTTTTAGAAAGGTTGAGTTTGAGGAAGATGTGTGACATCCATACTGAAATCTCGCTCGGTAAATTAGTGATATGTGAGGAGACTGAGGGTGTGAGCTGGGAAGTAAAAAGATAGATCTGGGTGACATAGGTGTAAAGGTGGTACGGGAAGCCATATATAGTAGAAATGATGATAATAAGGGGACAACTAATGGCCAATATGACACTATATGGTGAAGAAATTCCTTCTCTATTCCCCCCAGACAAAATATGTCCCTCGTTCCCCACCCATCCCCAGCAAAAATACCCTCTCCCCCATCAAAATACCCCCCACCACCACCACCGCCACCAACACATTCTGTCACTTTTCCTGGTAATATTCAACCAAAATACCACCATCACATGTGTGTAACAAAAACGCACACACCATAACCAGAATGTGTTTGACCTTGCAGCAAGGTAAGCAAAAAAACAACAAACTTTCGGTCAGTAACCTTACATAGATTGTGACATAACACTTTAAAAATGCAATATTTAGGGGTACTGTATTCCTTTGAATATATCATTTTCTATTTTATACAATGTATGGATTGCAATAGGTCATGTCACAACACCAGAATCCATAAAGAAGGACGTTGCTTTTCTCTTTACATTTTCATAAATAGATTACAACTTTTGATGAACATTTACAAATGAATACCTAAAGACTACTTCATCATGTCTAGCGAGGGAAGTTCTCCTAAACGTCCCCATGGTGCTATCTCCTCTTGGCAGTGGCACACGCTCCCACCTTGACCAAGATGCATATTAAGTGGAAAGGTGACATTTCAGACTTATCTGAGGAGGACTGGGAAGACTGTTAATACGATGATTTCTGCCAAGGATCACTTTATACAACTAACATTTCTACACCTGAAACTATTTCTATTTTATGCTTTTTATTACGCTAGAAGGGAAATTCTTATTAGGTGGAAACAGCCTGCTCCGCCAACAGTGGATACCTGGATAACTGCAGCGAATGCTGTTTTGCCATTATATAAATTGACCTACGAAAGTAGGAACTGTCCTAAAAAGGTTGACAAGGTCTGGTCAGATTGGATTGATGCATATGGTTCCAGAAATCATGGAACTCTGTGAAATGTTTACTTAGTTTAACTTCTGCCTGTTCCCCCTCCATCAAACAAATTCTTTCTCGATTTATTATACCATATACTGTCCAGAGTGTGATATGTTTGTGTTTGCCTACTCTATCCATATTGTCCAGACCTGTGTTTGTGAAGTGTAGTTACACACATGCCTTGATTTGTAGACCAATCCCCCTTTTTTGGAACCTTTATTATATAGTACTGATTGTGATTTGTCATACCGTCTTGTTTATTATGTGAATAAACTTTATTTCTGTTAAAAAAAACTTCCCCATGGTGGTGTCATGTGATACATCAGCCAAGGAGGAGCATTCCATGACTGTGGTACCTCTGTATTTGAGGTCTACAGGAGGTAGTACTTCAAAACCTGTAGCAATGTGCATATGGTAGTGGGAAGAAGTTAAACATGTCTGTACCTGGGGAGGACCGCCCTTCCTCATAATTATGTCCCTGACTATTGCCAGACTAACAGATGTATCAGGAAATATTGGGATCAGGTGTGCAGAAATCCCTGTGAGATTAAACAGTGCACCCACCGACATGCCCCCATCTACTACCCCCTGCAACCATGTAGGGGATGTACTTAGTGTGTGGAGCAGTTATTCCTGAATCCCTGCCCTGAATCAATACCCATATTTACCACGCTGGAGTCAGAGAAATTGACAAGAGCAAATTATTGAAAAGACATTGAAGCCAGTAAAAGGTAAAGAAATAACATGGCAATAACAAAAAATACTAGTCTGTCTGGATTATGTTGCATTTTCTAGATGATTTCAGCTTTAAATATTCTTAAATGCTAAAAAGCCATGAGCTCCACTTATTTCTTCCTATCAACCAGAAAAACATCCATATTTTAGTCTGTGGCAATCTGTGAAAACAGAAAGAGGTTGTACTGCGGCAATGTGGTTGTGATCCAGCTGTGTTGTAGACCACACATACTTGGTAATTTGTGACTTTTAGCAGCCATGATGTAGGCTAGGGGCGTGCAGCCTGTGACTACACTCCAAATCTCTCATAGTATGGGTACTTGTGATTGGCTTGCTGTTGCGAGCCATAACAGAACAGTAGGTAAGTAGTCCAGGGCTTCATAGATTCAAGAACCTTCCAAACTCTCAGCACTGCTCTGTGCCTGAAGTGATGCTGAGGATTATTATAATGACTGCTCCCAGAATTATTTTTTTTACATTATAATTTTAATTTCCACAGTTAAGGACTTCTGAAATGTGTTGCCTAATTAGTATGACGTGCTATTGTAAATGGCAATTTCTCCTTGCAGTATAGGTAAAATAAAAGGAATACCTTGTGGCACCACACTCTGTTATAATCATTAAAGTAAATGCTCCCAACTGGCCCTGATTTTGAGGAACTGTTTCTGATTTGGAACAAAGTCCCTCTGTCCCTCTTTCCTCCTCATTTGTTCCTCATTTTGGTCTGTCTATATAGTTAAAAATGCACTATTTATCTTTCACAAAGTGTTTCACAGTGCCAAACCTTTCATTCAATTTCTAATTTGGGGGGCGTGGAAGGGTGTGTGTCCTATACCTACATACATTTGCTAATAGGTGTTCCTCTTTCCCATGTCAAAAAGTTGTGAGGTATGGTAAATGTATTCAAGATGGCTGTGCTCACCCTACCTCTGCAATGTTTCAACCAATTAAAAACCAAAAAAAAAGTACATGAAACCCTAACGGAATGATATTTAGTTTGTTAAAGGCTCACTGCATTATAAGCAATTGACATATTATTTTAATTTCAATCTTTTTATTGGTTTTTGTGTAAAGTAAAAAATTGATAACCAGTATTCAAACAGAGATCATAGCATTAATGAGTCATACAAGAAATCTCTTTGCTACTGAAAAACATGTCTGAATGAGAAACAAAAAAAGCCAAGGTTCATATCAATATGACTGTTGATAAGGGGTATCCCTTCAAAGTGCAAGGCTTTTGGTAGTATCAAAGTGACATATATGAACGGGCAAGTTACCGCAAAATTCACAAACAGAACAGTGTTCTTACCAGGTTAAGGCTGTATAAGAGAGAGTACATAGACGTCACCCTACATCCAAGGGCAATATATCTAGGATTCTTAAAATCTGGACAACACATTAGGTAGAACAGAAAAAAAGAGTAGGAAAAGAGGAAAGAGGGGGGAATGAATATCGAGAGCAATCTGGGTTATTCCACCCAAGCCAAGCCAGTGAAAAATATTGTATCCAAGGTTGCCATGTCTTATTATTATTGTAGCAGGTCATCTTGTCATTTGACATATTATTTTAAATAAAATACTTATTTTTCCATCTCTTTTTTGCATCTTGGTGCTGCTGATCTCTTGCAGCCATTTGATGACTATGTGCATGTACTCCAGCAATGGAAGTGTTGTGGGTTTCCTGATAATGACAACACCACCTGACCTTCTCTGCGTAATGTGTGTTGAAACAGCAACTTGTAGTCTACATCAGATGACAATGCAGGAGCACAACCAGAAGGCGTGGACAGTGTTGTCAAGCTATAACATGAAGTGGTAAAACAGACTTTCATGGCAGGACCAACAGATAATGTTTTAGTGACAGCTGCAGATTAAAAATATTCAAGATTACTTAGCATAATAAAGTTTTTATAAGAATAAGTTTACAAATGCTTTATTAGTAGAATGCTGTTAAGAAAATGAGCAGCATTGGTCTGTGCCAGAGGATAGGCTGCACAATTGAGTGTTGTTAGCAACAATCAAGAAGCTTTGGTTTTGATTATTTTAAATAAAAGCCTGTTTTTAGAAGATTTTACACTATGGAAGCCTCCTTTCTTCTATCATCGCAAGGGACCCTGTCTGGAGCCATTAATCATTGAATGGATCCGTATTTTGGGCAGTAGCTGGTTTATAACTTGACCAACGATTATTTCTAGTGAATCAATTTAGTCTGAACGGTGAAGGATCACACCGGGTATGCTTCACACGGCATGGGAAGCACCTCTGAGTTTACATAACGTTATTCATTTTTTTTGCACTTTCTTGCAATTGATTGGATATATGCACTATTAGCCCTTTATGTTTTATGTGTTGTTTGCACATTATTTGCACTTTAGCACTTTTAGCATATATATTGTTTGCACAATTATCTGTTATGAAATATTGTGTCTTTTTGCACTAGCACCTTTTGCATATGTATTGTGAGGTGGATTGTTGAAGGGTTATTTATGAGCCACTAGTGGGTGGAATTAGTATAGTACAGAGGGTTGGCACAGACCAGCGCTGCTCATTTTCTTAACAGTATTTTATTTGATGTTCTACCAGAGCTAGGGTAGCAGTGGTCTGTTTTTTGCTATTTAAGTTCCTAAACAATTTCTATGTGGTGCTACTGTTTCTATTAATTTCAACATTTATTACTAGAATACCTGGTCATCTAGAATAAATGTACCAGTAGTGATATATCAGACTGTAGTTTATAAATTTGAAAAAAAGATACAGGTTGTTTTGCTTTGCGTTTATCTATTAAGATTCTTGTGGTAAAATCAAGGAAGTTTAGAATTCTGTGGTGTATCAATGCTTTTACTAATCAGAAAATTTGCTCATACAAACTATAGGATACACAATAACACATAGCTTACAAAAATATGCCTACAACATGCATAATAAGTAAACTAAACGAGTTACTCAACTTAGGGGTCAAGATTTAACGCCCTTCTTTGCTCAGTCCAAATCAAAACTTCTCCAAAGTTCTCCAGCACATGGCAGCCATGTCTTGCTTCTCCGTCTTCTCAAACACAACTCCGTCTGCTCTCATGTGGCTTTCCAAAAGAACCTCCGGCCCCTCCCACCAACTTCCTGTATATACACTTCCTGCAGAGAACTTCCTACCTAGCAGTCCAACTGCTCTATTTACATATCAATGGAGAGGGAAGGGGGAAGCCTGACTTCCCTTCAAATCTAACTCCATATTATGATACATAAAGTCATTAAAACTTGGCCATGGCAACACATACCACCTCTTGACTTTATAGCATAATATAGGAAACTTCAACATCTCTTAAAGCCTTTCTTTCCAAGAAAAGGGCAAAATAAACCCCCCCGTAATAGGAGGAAAAAATTCCCTTTCGACCCTCGTATCTTCTGGGCTATCAGACTTTTTTTGTCTCTGGAAGGCTCCAATATTCCTTTGAGCAGGGTTAACAATGTCTTGGCAGTTTGTGGAAGGAAAGTTCCCAGATGAATGTCTCTTGTCCTCTTGGTCATAAGGAAATGCTCAGATGAAAAGTCCACTCCAATTCAGAAATCAATCGCATCTTCCTCAGCCTCTCTTCTGGTTTGCCTCCTCCCATCTGGCCTGGTCATCTACTCTGCCTGCTCCACCTCTTGATGCTCAGTACCTGAAAAAAGTAAGAGAGACAAAGCAGATTATTTGTTCCTTCCAAATGTGCCAAAAAACATAGCTCACTGCTCACATTTCTCTATCTGCCCATTTCTAACTGCAAAAGTATTGTAGGGTGCCCACTGTTGCCTTGAAACACTTTTACAGAAAGGCATTGACTTCCAATGCAGTGAATAAACTTTTTTTTTTTTTTTCAATATGTTTTATTAATTCTCAAGTAAATACAAGTGAAATTAGCAAAATATGACATGCTAAAGTCACAGAAAGAAGACAACTTATCTTCAGTATAACAGACGATTAACATTTCCATTGTCTATTTGATTAATTTGATTTGAATCAAGCGTATATATATGGCCGCGACACCGGAGTGGAAAAGAAAAAAAAAAAAAAAAGAAAAAAAAAGGAAATTGTCGAGTTATGAAGGCCAATCCTACCTGGCCACTCCCCTCCCTCCCCAGAGCCCCAGGTGGGATCTTCTGCATCCAGGGAGTCCGGTGCAGCCAGCCATGACCAGCCGGCATGGTTAGTTCTGGCATTTAGTTTTCCACTCAGGTGTGGGCCCTAGCGTGACAAAATGAACCATTGGTATTAATGTCACTGGTTGCATAAGATTATTAGTCATGGTAATTTCTAACATATAACTTATATAACCGAGTAATACAAAATAGTAAACTCTTCAGAAAAAGAAGAATGAGGAAAGATAGAGAAAAAAGGAATAAAGAAAAAGTTATCAGATCAGCCACTTGGCTGGTGGATCTATGTACTTGGAATGTATATTTCAGCTTTTAGCTTTTAAAGAGGCGTTCATATGAGGAGGTGTATTTAAATGTTACCCAGCTGTTCCATGTTCTGTTAAGTATGTCTGTTGTTTCGTTGGCAATTGCCCTGGTTTCTTCTAGGGTATATATTTCATTTACTGCAGTCAACCATTCTTTAATGGTAGGTATGTATGTAGATTTCCAATGAATGGGAATTAACGACCTTGCCGCCGTAAGCAGATGTCTAGTCAATGATTTTTTATAGGTTGACATCGAACGATTAGATATGTGGAGAAGGCAGCAAGCCGGATTTAGATCTATGTTAGTATCAGTAATTTGTTTTATTGCTTCTCTGACTGGCTCCCAAAATTTTTGTATGTGGGAACAGTCCCACCATATATGGAATAGTGTTCCTGATTCCATCTTGCATCTCCAGCAACACTCGGAAATGTCCGGAAACCATTTGTGCAATTTAACTGGAGTTAGGTACCAGTTAGTGAGAATTTTAAATGATGTTTCTTGGTATCTGGTATTAATCGAGCATTTATGTGCAAAAACGCAGGCATGAAGCCATTGTTTGTCCGTTATGTTCATTTCAAGGGATTTCTCCCAAAACAGTTTGTGTACATTTGTATCCGAGGTGATAGTGGGTTGTAGCAAATTGTAAGCTAAGGAAGTGGTTTTGGATATCGGGGTTCCATTTAAGCATATTTTTTCGAGCGGTGTAGGCTCTCTTTGAAAGTGTGGTAGTTTGGCAGTGTTAGTAATATAATTATGTATTTGTCTATATGTCCAAAAATTTAGGTCTGTATGTCCTTGATCACTTTGGAGTGTATTGTAGGCTTTCATTTTGCCTTGTATTAGGCAATGACTGGCCAATAGGGTTTTGTGTCCGTATGTGAGACCCTGGTGATGTGGAGATTGCCCCGGTGGAAAGTCTGGGTTATTATACAGGGGGGTCAGAGGCCCTGGAGATGAGGAGATGCCTTTCGCTTTGCAGGACTTCCTAAATGCCTCCAATGTGGCCCCTATCAAGGGGTGATTTTTCAGAGTAGTTGGGCATTTCTCCCAGGGTATCCAAGGTGACAATCTCACTAGTGATTCATCTGTGCTAGTTTCTAGAGTTACTCAGTCCTTGTTGTCGGCGTGGCAGTTCCAGTCTATGATGCGTGTGATATGTGTGGCGTAATAATATTGTTTAAAGTCTGGGAAGCCTAACCCACCTTTTTGTTTGGGTCTCGTAAGAAGTTGCAGCTGAATGCGTGGTTTTTTTGAAGCCCATAAAAATTTTCGAAGTAGTGTTTGCAATGATAGAAAGAATCGAGCGGGTAATTTTATCGGGATAGTTTGAAACAAATATAAGACTTGTGGCAAGATTGACATTTTTATTATTGCTGCCCTTCCAAACCAGGAAAAGTTTTTTAGATTCCATTGGGAGAGGTTTTTATTCAAGTTAACAAGTAAAGGCGTTAAATTCAAGGCGTACATTGAGCTCAAATCTGGTGTAAGCCATACTCACAAGTATTTAAGAGCTTTCTGTTCCCAGGTAAAAGGGCAGTTCGCTCTGACTCTGGTCAGTTTGTCATCGGATAGGGTTAGATTCAGCGCTTCCGACTTCCCATAGTTGACTTTGAAATTGGAAATATATCCGTAGGATTCAAAAGCTTTACATAAGTTGGGAATGGATATGTGAGGCTGTGTAATGAAGAATAGTAAGTCGTCGGCGTATGCCGCTATTTTATATAATCTCTTATCTGCTTGAAATCCGTGAATTGCTGGTGTGTTATTAATTGTTCTTATAAGAGGTTCTAAAGTCAAGATGAAAAGAAGGGGAGATAGGGGGCAGCCCTGTCTTGTCCCATTATGAAGTGTAACGGGTTTAGATAGAGTGTTGTTTATCTTCAGTTTAGCCGTCGGAAATTGGTATAGAGTAGAGATCCAGGTTAACATATGTGTTTGGAGACCTATATGAGAGCAAGTTGCTATAAGGAAGTCCTAGGCGACCCTATCAAAGGCTTTTGCTGCGTCCGTAGACAGCAGCATGCCTTCAAAATCGTCAGAATGGGCCTTATGGATAAGGTTCAAGGCTTTGGTGACGTTATCCCTTGCTTCCCTTCCAGGCATGAAGCCCACCTGTTCTGGGCCTATCAAGTTTAACAAAAAAGGTCGGAGTCTATTTGCTAGTATTTTAGCGAAAAGTTTCAAATCTAGATTTAGTAATGAAATTGGGCGGTAGTTGCCACAATCTGTGTGATCTTTGTTTGGTTTGGGAAGAATCGTGATATGGGCCTCAAGAAATTCAGTTGGAACTTCTCGGGGTTCTTTGAAGAAATTCAGGGCTTTCAGCAGGTGAGGTGATAGTAGGTCAGCGTATGTTTTGTAATAGTGTGCGGTGAAGCCATCTGGGCCCGGGCTTTTCCCAGGTCGCAATGATTGAATGGCAACAGAGAGTTCTTTTTCAGTTAGTGGTTCTTCTAAACTGTGTGCATCTACCTCATCAAGTTTAGGGAGGCTACACTTTGTTAAATAATCTTGAATGATTTGTGCTCGTGTGCCAGTGAGATCTGCGGGTTTATGAAGGGGTTGTAAATGATATAGCTTGGAGTAGTTGGCCTGGAATGTATCCGCTATTTCGTCAGTCTTGTGTGTCAGTTTCCCATCATGAGTCTTGATAGCATGTATGTTGGAAGCTAGTTGCACCTCTTTTAGAGCCTTGGCTAAAAATTTGCCTGTTTTGTTACTGTGTTCATAGTAGAATCCTTTTTTCAAGAACAGTGTCCTTTTTGCTTTGGTGTCAATTATATTTTGGAGGGCCTTTCTCACTTCTAGGAGTTCCTCCGCAATATCCAAAGCTAGAGAGTGTTTGTGTTGTGTTTCCAAAAGTCTAATACGCGTAATCAGATCATTGGTTTTTTTCTCAGTTTCCTTTTTCTTTTTCGCTCCCATGTTTATAAGTTCGCCTCTGATTACGCATTTATGGGCATTCCATATTGTTATGGGTAAAATATCAGCTGTAGTGTTATCTTTGAAGTAAGATTTTATTGAGGCAGCAATATGTTGCTGCCTCGTTAGATCGGTTAAAATGGATGGGTTGAGTTTCCAGGTTCCTGTTCTAGCGTGTGTTGTTGGTGTGTTCAGTGTTAAAGAAATTGGTGTATGATCTGAGAATGTCTTGATACCAATTTTTGCTTCTGTCATGTCAGGGAGATCTCTCTGTGTCATAAAGAGATAGTCGATTCTAGAAAACTTATTGTGAAGAGCCGAGAAATAAGTGAAGTCTCTATCAGTCGGATTAGCTGTACGCCATGTGTCTACTAATGTAAGTTGTGCCAATAGAAGTTTTATAGTGCGAAGCTTCCGATAGGTAATACAGGATTTATGATTGGAGGTGTCTTGTAGAGGGTTCAGTGGTATGTTGAAGTCCCCCCCCAATAGGACACAACCCTTGGCGAAGGACTTCTATTCTTCTATCACCTGTCTGCAAAAGGATACATGTGATGTATTAGGAAAATAAATATTAGCTAGGGTGATCGGCTTCCCAGCCCATTGTCCTTTGAGGAACAAATATCTACCGTTAGGGTCTGTAAGTTGGTCTGAAATAGTTATGCCCGCATCTTTATGTATGAGAATTGAGACCCCTTTTGATTTTGAAATAGGGTTAGTTGAGTGATATGCCAATGTGTATTTTGTGCTATAAAGTTTGGGAGCCGCCCCTGTTTTGAAGTGAGTCTCCTGTAAAAATACAATTTTTGCTTTTACCTTATGCAGTTCCTGTAGGAGCGCCGTTCTCTTTTCTGGAATATTCAAACCCCTAACGTTATGAGATATCACGGTTGGAGACCTGCCTAACATGGAATAAGACATGATTAGACACTGAATATTAATGAACACACCTCCGTAATGTGCCTGTTTCAGTGAGATCCACCGAACCGGGGAAGAAATTAAGTGAGAAAAAGAAAGATAAAAAGGAGAGCACCAAAGCAAAGTACAGATTGGTTTGAAAGAGAGAGAGAGCGAGATGAGTATGTAGAGTGGAGAAAAAAAAAAGGTATAACGGAATTGAGATAATATCTCTAAACAAAATACTTTTAACCGTCTCCGTCTATCGTTCTATGCGGAGATTTATAGTGTAGGTTCACTCCTTCCGAAGAGGAAGTAAAGCCACTTGTGTAGGGGGTGGGAGGCACTACGCATGCACTCAAAAGTATCAGTCATCAACAGTTGGTATATATGTGTGATAAGTGATAATCATAAGCCTGCAGCACTTCCCACGACCTTGCGACAGTACAGGTCCAAATAAGGACCATTGTATTGAAATTGAATTAACTTGCCAGTTTTAAAGTCAGTACTAAACATTGTATAGAGCATATTCTAATATATAGTTATAGCAATCACAGTTTTACAAAAAGGGGCCCTGTGCCCCAACGCCTGTATATAACCACAAATATATATAAAGGAGGTCGAAAAGACCAAGTTTCGTTATCCGAGCAACCTGCCCATCATTAGGATGGTGTCCTTAGAGAAGAAATAAGTAACAATCAGGGGATGTGGCAAAAATAAAATGGCAAACTAAAAAACGCCATAACCACCTCAACATTTGGGGCAACTTTAGGTCAGCTGAATGTGAAGTTTAAACTTCTCTAGTTTTACTTGGTGTCTGATCCGGTAAAAGCCGAGGATGTAACTGGGCGTGATGGCCTTATGTGTTGAGTGGCGAGCGACCACGAATTACACCGAAAGACAGCCTGGCAAACTAAAAAACGCCAAAACTGAGTAGTGATGTGGCTGCTCAACCTATGTGAGTGGTGCTCGCAGGGACCAGGGCCATAGTATAGGGGTATTAGTATAAGTCAAGAGAGCAAATTTGTGAACTCTGGGGCGCAATCATGAGGTATATTCTAGCCATGCAGATTGGTTCCATATGGGACAAGCTTAAGGTGTAGTTAATCAGCTCACTATGTAGAGTATCATAGTTGCGAGTGTCTCTTGTCTGCGATATGGCTATAAATGTGAGGGCCTTGTGTCTATAAAGGAAGATCGGGGTGATAAAGAGGTGGAAAAAGGGTGGCAAACTAAAAAACGCCACATTCCTGTCAATGTACAGCTATGTGCTTAGTTAGGGTTGGTCAGGAGCTCTTTCAAGTAAGTTCAAAGACTGACTCTGTAGTGTAATTGGTCGTTCTCCATTGACTCAAGTGAACTCTCTGATTCTTGGACCTTGTGTGTCGTGGGGAAAGTTTCCTCTGTTAGAGGTTGAACGCCTATCGAAATTCGCCTTTTTGGCCACTGGTGATTTCGTGGGCGAAGCACCTGGGGATTGTAAGACAGCTTGTTTTGGAGTTAAGATGCGGAACTCCTTATACCAGTCTGGTAAGTCCACCAAGGCAATATGCAATTGCTCGCAGAATACCGGGAGTTCATCTGGCAATTTAAGATAGAACTGTTTCCCTTTAAAGGTGGCATTTAATGCGAATGGAAAACGCCATCTGTAGGAAATCCCTTCATTTCGAAGTACCTCCAGTAGAGGGCGTAATGCACGCCTGTTTTGTAATGTGATTGGCGACAGGTCCTGGTAAAGTGCGATCGTGTGATCGTTAATGGTTATCTGGTCATTTAATCTGGCTTTGTTGAGGATTTCTTCCTTGAGCTGAAAACTTTGAAGGCAACATACAACATCTCTGGGCGGAGCAGTATCTGAGGGTTTCGGCTTCAGGGCTCTGTGAGCCCTAACAAAAGCGATGGTAGTGTCCTTTGGATGTTCTAGGATCTCATTGAATGTTGCTTGTAGTACAGATTTAATCTCTTTGGGTTCTATGGATTCGGGGATCCCTTTGATCCTTATGTTTTGCCTACGCCCCCTATTGTCCAGGTCCTCAATTTGGCGATTCATCAGGATTAGGTGTGTGGCGTGAGAGACGACCACTGATTCGAGATTCTCTACCACTCTGTCTCTTTTGGTGTGCGCCCGTTCAGATGCTGTCATGCGTTCAGTGAGGGAGAGGATGTCTGCCTTCAATTCAGTGATTGCACAGGAGAAAGCATTCTTAATATCTGCTGCAATAGTGTGCATTTCTGAGAGTTGTAGTGGGTGGTCTGGTGGGGCAGAGTCACTTATCAAGTCTTCGGATGTTGCTATTGAGTCATCACTGTGTTCTGCCTCATGTCTCTGTGGCGCCATTTTGGTCGTTGTACGACCGCGAGACTGTGACTTAAAAAGATCTGTGATATCTCTAATGTCTGGTGTAGATGAAGATCTAGGGGTCCGGTGTCTGGGTGTAGCTTTTATGTTTTTGGTTAGTTTGCCCATCATGTGTGTATGCCGGCAATAGCTATGTGATGGTCGTGGGAATACAGCACCTTGTATTTAGGCTGCCATTGTCACTATGTGCTAGGCCTTATCCCAAAAGGGTCTGCTATTAGTCTCAGTGCAGCCTGCCCAGATGTGGCTACCAGAAGCTGGTTGAATAAAACGTTAGTTCCAGTAGGTGTAGCTTCTCTGGGTATCGCCCTGTTGTACGATCGGAGCTAGTATGCTAGTCGGGGTATCCCTTCCGGGATACTCGGGGCTGGTGATGGCCCACGGCCTGCTCCAATCGATTGTGTCCTTATCCGATTCTTAGGTGTTAGTGTCGGGTAGGGCGGTTATGAGATGCCTTTCTTGGCTTTTGCGCTATCTGGGTCCGTGGCGGGCCTGTGCACCGCTAGTGAGGTAGGCCCGTACGGCCGTCGGCTAGCAATTGAGGCCGCGGATGCTGATGCGGCCTAGGCCGCAGCGGAATAAGTGGCAATTTCTGCACAAGGGTGGTATCAGCGGGTAGCGGGGATCACGGGCTATCTCACTGGGGTGGTTTTACCTGTCTCCTGTTGCTATGAAGGCAGGATTCCTTCGGATGAAACCATCTATGCCCGGAGCTCTCGTGAAGTGCGTCCTCGCGCCGCTCGTGCCAAGCCACGCCCCTGCAGTGAATAAACTTGCATGTCTCTCCATGCCATCCTGGGACAAACACTGGCCTGCTGTTGTACAGTATTCACAGCATGGCACATTTTAGCAACATGGCCCATTTTATGGCAAGAGAAACACTTAATGTGACTGAATCTACTATTCCCAACCACTTGCTTCCACTTTTTAAACAATGCTGGTGTAGGAATCCCATCTATTTCCTCTCTAGGGACACCCAACTTAAGTAAATCAATCCATGTGTCTCCTGGAGACCATAGGCCTTGCCTTCCTTGTATGTGACTCAGCTCGGCCATCATTTGAGCTGATCAAATACTCAGCTTCCTGCTTATGGGAAGTACCAGCGGCACATGTCCTACTTCTGCTTACAGGCTTAAGGCCTTTGTCCTTTGCTAGGGTATCATTAGACTTGTTTATGAGGGCTGCACACTGCTCATTCATATCTTCAGCTTTGCCTACAGGGGTTTGAACACACTTCAAAGCCACTGCAGGTTTAACCTTGATTACCCTACTTTCTAAATCTTTTGCCTTGTTTGCAGTGTCTTCCAAACACTCGGATGCCACTGCAAGCTGCTCCTTAAGTAAATCTCTTTCTAGTTCTACCTTTTTTCTCTTTTCAGATTCAATATGTAGAGCATGCAGGAAGTGTAAACCAAACACAGCAACTGCCCGCATCTCTCCCTTACTGAACCCAAAACTTTTTAGACAAAAATCTGAGGAAAGATCAGAGACACCATCCCCCCAAGCTCTGTTCAAAGGAGAAGCGTATCTAGCCAGCTCCTCTGCAACAGACATCCACTGACTGTCTCTGGCCCAGGCAGGAAGGGTGCACGCCTTCTCCTCCTGGACACCAGAAACCTTTGCAGCCTTACTCTTCCTAAACAGTGTACGCAACATTTTTCTTCAGCACAAGCAACAAAACACACCACAGAAAAACAGGTCTACTTCAGTTGAATTTTAGCACAAATCCCGGACGAGCCCCCAAATGTTTGATCCCGGACGAGCCCCCAAATGTTTTGCTTTGCGTTTATCTATTAAGATTCTTGCGGTAAAATAAAGGAAGTTTAGAATTCTGTGGTGTATCAATGCTTTTACTAATCAGAAAATTTGCTCATAGAAACTATAGGATACACAATAACACATAGCTTACAAAAATATGCCTACAACATGCATAATAAGTAAACTAAATGAGTTACTCAACTTAGGGGTCAAGATGTAACGTCCTTCTTTGCTCAGTCCAAATCAAAACTTCTTCAAAGTTCTCCAGCACATGGCAGTCATGTCTTGCTTCTCCGTCTTCTCAAACACAACTCCGTCTGCTCTCATGTGGCTTTCCAAAAGAACCTCCAGCCCCTCCCACCAACTTCCTGTATATACACTTCCTGCAGAGAACTTCCTACCTAGCAGTCCAACTTCTCTATTTACATATCAATGGAGAGGGAAGGGGGAAGCCTGACTTCCCTTCAAATCTAACTCCATATTATGATACATAAAGTCACACAGGTCCATCCAGTTCAACCTACAGTCAGGTCCATAAATATTGGGACATCGACACAATTCTAATCTTTTTGGCTCTATACACCACCACAGTGGATTTGCAATGAAACAAACAAGATGTGTTTTAACTGCAGACTTTCAGCTTTAATTTGAGGGTATTTACATCCAAATCACGTGAACTGTGTAGGAATTGCAACAGTTTGTATATGTGCCTCCCACTTTTTAAGGGACCAAAAGTAATGGGACAGATTAACAATCATAAATCAAACTTTCACTTTTTAATACTTGGTTGCAAATCCTTTGCAGTCAATTACAGCCTGAAGTCTGGAACGCATAGACATCACCAGACGCTGGGTTTCATCCCTGGTGATGCTCTGCCAGGCCTCTACTGCAACTGTCTTCAGTTCCTGCTTGTTCTTGGGGCATTTTCCCTTCAGTTTTGTCTTCAGTAAGTTAAATGCATGCTCAATCGGATTCAGGTCAGGTGATTGACTTGGCCATTGCATAACATTCCACTTCGTTCCCTTAAAAAACTCTTTGGTTGCTTTCGCAATATGCTTCGGGTCATTGTCCATCTGCACTGGGAAGCACCGTTCAATGAGTTCTGAAGCATTTGGCTGAATACGAGCGGATAATATTGCCCGAAACACTTCAGAATTCATCCTGCTGCTTTTGTCAGCAGTCACATCATCAATAAATACAAGAGAACCAGTTCAATTGGCAGCCATGCATGCCCACGCCATGACACTACCACCACCATGCTTCACTGATGAGGTGGAATGCTTTGGATCATGAGCAGTTCCTTTCCTTCTCCATACTCTTCTCTTCCCATCACTCTGGTACAAGTTGATCTTGGTCTCATCTGTCCATAGGATGTTGTTCCAGAACTGTGAAGGCTTTTTAAGATGTTGCTTGGCAAACTCTAATCTGGCCTTCCTGTTTTTGAGGCTCACCAATGGTTTAAAACTTGTGGTGAACCCTCTGTATTCACTCTGGTGAAGTCTTCTCTTGATTGTTGACTTTGACACACATACACCTACCTCCTGGAGAGTGTTCTTGATCTGGCCAACTGTTGTGAATGGTGTTTTCTTCACCAGGGAAAGAATTATTTGGTCATCCACCACAGTTGTTTTCCGTGGTCTTCCGGGTCTTTTGGTTTTGCTGAGCTCACCGGTGCATTCTTTCTTTTTAAGGATACAAATTTTGCAGTGTTGCAAGATTTGGGAAGAGAGGAGTGGGACTTTAATTGAAGCATGCGAGGGATACACAATAAACTGATGGAGATGTTCACAGAAATTTAATTTGTGAATATGAATATACTAGTATACTAGTATATTCATATCCACAAATTAAATTTCTGTGAACATCTCCATCAGTTTATTGAGTATTCCCTCACGTGCTTCAATTATAGTCCCACTCCTCTCTTCCCAAATCTTGCAACACTGCAAAATTTGTTTCCTTTACAAGGCAGGGATGGAAGCGGACGGCCTTACCAGGCCATGGCTTCATTTAAAGTCCCAATTTTCTTCCCCCATTTATTTTCTTTTCCCCTTTATATTCTTTTTAAGGATGTTACAAACAGTTGATTTGGCCACACCTAATGTTTTTGCTATCTCTCTATTGGGTTTGTTTTGTTTTTTAAGCCTAACGATGGCTTGCTTCACTGATAGTGACAGCTCTTTGGATCTCACATTGAGAGTTGACAGCAACAGATTCCAAATGCAAATAGCACACTTGAAATGAACTCTGGACCTTTTATCTACTCCCTGTAAATGGGATAATGATGGAATAACAGAATAACACACACCTGGCCATGGAACAGCTCCCATAGTCCTGCATATTCTGCTTCCTATGGAAGGCATCAGTGGCGGCTGGAGAAGTTTTAGGATGGAGGGGCACCAGACCCCGCCCTTCCTTTTTGACCTCTCCCACTTCTAATAAGCCCAACCTCTTATAGAATCAACCCACTCCGTCCCCTGTATTCCACTTGCTTCTGCCCATTGTGTCAGGAGTATACAGATCAACATCACAGGACAGAGTATACAGCCCCAGAATCACAGGACAGAGTATACAGCTCAGCATCACAGGACAGAGTATATAGCTCAGCCTCACAGATCAGGGCATATAGCTCAGCCTCACAGATCAGGGTATAGAGCTCAGCCTCACAGATCAGGGTATATAGCTCAGCCTCACAGATCAGGGTATATAGCTCACCCTTACAGATCAGGGTATACAGCTCAGCCTCACAGATCAGGGTATATAGCTCAGCATTGCAGATCAGGGTATATAGCTCAGCATTACAGATCAGGGTATATAGCTCAGCCTCACAGATCAGGCTATATAGCTCAGTATCACAGATCAGGTTATATAGCTCAGCCTCACAGATCAGGGTATATAGATCAGCATTACAGATCAGGGTATATAGCATAGCATTACAGAATAGGGTATACAGCTCAGCATTACAGATCAGGGTATAGAGCTCAGCCTCACAGATCAGGGTATATAGCTCAGCCTCACAGATCAGGGTATATAGCTCACCCTTACAGATCAGGGTATACAGCTCAGCCTCACAGATCAGGGTATATAGCTCAGCATTGCAGATCAGGGTATATAGCTCAGCATTACAGATCAGGGTATATAGCTCAGCCTCACAGATCAGGCTATATAGCTCAGTATCACAGATCAGGTTATATAGCTCAGCCTCACAGATCAGGGTATATAGATCAGCATTACAGATCAGGGTATATAGCATAGCATTACAGAATAGGGTATACAGCTCAGCATTACAGATCAGGGTATAGAGCTCAGCCTCACAGATCAGGGTATATAGCTCAGCCTCACAGATCAGGGTATATAGCTCACCCTTACAGATCAGGGTATACAGCTCAGCCTCACAGATCAGGGTATATAGCTCAGCATTGCAGATCAGGGTATATAGCTCAGCATTACAGATCAGGGTATATAGCTCAGCCTCACAGATCAGGCTATATAGCTCAGTATCACAGATCAGGTTATATAGCTCAGCCTCACAGATCAGGGTATATAGCTCAGCATTACAGATCAGGGTATATAGCATAGCATTACAGAATAGGGTATACAGCTCAGCATTACAGATCAGGGTATATAGCTCAGCCTCACAGATCAGGGTATACAGCTAAGCCTTACAGATCAGGGTATACAGCTCAGCATTACAGATCAGAGTATACGGCTCAGCCTCATAGATCAGGCTATACAGATCAGGGTATACAGATCTGGGTATACAGCTCAGCTTTGCAGATCAGGGTATACAGATCAGGGTATACAGCTAAGCCTCGCAGATCAGGGTATACAGATCAGGGTATACAGCTCAGCCTCGCAGATCAGGGTACACAGATCAGGGTATTGTGTCTCCTCCAGAGTGCCAGCAGCCGGCAGCAGCTGCGGAGGTGTCCATGCCTCCAGCGCACGTCTCTTCTGCTCCTCTCTATGTTTCCTCTTCCTAAGCGCTAGGCATCCAATACGATCGTCTGGCGCTTTGGCCAAGCCGGAAACAGGTCTCACAATCTGCCTTCCTGATTGGCGGGGAGGAACTTTGGTGTGAAAGTAGCGAAAATTCATTCGCAATTGGGTGGCATTGGGGCACACTCTCTGTGCCCCGAGCCCACCCTTTTTGAAGCCTATTAGAGCCTCTGGCTCTAATCAGGGGATTAAAAAAAGGTCCTGAAAGGGGCCAGGTGCATGCTTGGGGGGGCGGCAGCAGGGATAGGGGTGGCGCCCGTGCGCCTTCAATGCACAGGCCGCCACTCGAAGACATCTAGAAGTTTTTTGAAGTCGTCGACACTTTCAACTAGTACTATGTCGTGGGGAAGGGAGCTCGACATATTTACTGCTCTAACAGTAACGAACCCTTTCCTCAATCTAAGATTAAAATTCCTTTCTTCTAACCTCAAATTGTGGACCTCTTGAAGGACCTAAGAATAACAGTCTATCACAGTTACTGAAGTCACCTTTGATATAATTGTACAATTAATTCAGATCCCCCTTAATTTGGTTCTACAGTAAAAATTGTTGTTTTTTAACCTTAATGCATTGTCTATGTTAAGGTAAAAAAAACTCCCCACTCCCTATCCTACCCAACCCCATCCCTAAACACTTACCTAACTGCTCTCATCGATGGAACCGGTTGCAGCACTGCTTCTCTCATGTCCTGGTGTCACAGAAGCAGTTGGAATCATATGCTCATGCTGCTGTCAGTCAAACTCCTGTGAGTGTTTATGGACATACACAGCCTGTCCTGGGAGCGCATGCATGGGTGCCCCCTTAGCACCCGGCTTGCTAAGGGGGCACTCAGAAGAAGAAAGAGCAGTGGACAACATCAGCTGGGGACTGCCAAAAAGGAAGTAAGGGACCATTCTGTGCAATATTTTTACACAGAGCAGGTAAGTATAATATATATATATATATATTTATATATATATATATTTTTTTTATAAAAAAAATAAAATAAACCTCTAGTATTACTTTAAGTGCATCTTCTCCATAGTGATTAACTGTAATCTATGTAATTAATGCTCATTGCTGAGGTCCTCAATCCCCCTTATTCATTTTATTACCCTTTGCTGAACTATTTCTAATTCAACATCTTTCCTGAGGACTGGTGACCAAAACTAAATTATGTATTCAAGATGAGGCTGAACCAGCGTTTTGTAAAGGGGAAATCATTGATTTATCTCTTGAATGTATGCATGACAGTATTTGATGGAAGGAGTTAGAAACCAATACCCAGGATAACTGTGAATTGACTGAAAAATGAATCTGCATGAAGCGGTGCATGTTAATAATGGATAGCCAGAAAAAAATGTTTTGCATAGATGATCAATATGGAAACCCAGTAAATTTCAGATACTGGTCACAGGACAGTCAACTGTATTCATAACTGATGATAAATAACCATCCCCCTGACACCTTCACTAAATGGGGATCAGAGTGTAAAACCCACCATCTAACTAAGGGAAAGGTTACCAATATGTTTCTCTTCTCCCAATGTCTTTAACAATTAAACAAAACATTGTCTTTCTTTGGGCATCTGTGTTACCCACTTCACATTCTTTTGAAAAAAAAAAAAAATTCAAAAGCAGTATTTAATGACCCCCACGATACTTAAGAGTGGGAACTTGAAAATGAAACTTTGGTGGAGGGCTCCCAAAAAAGATAAAACATTAGCCATATGAATATTATGTCATCTGTAAGCCTCCAAAAACAGAACTGCAATCATAGAATGATAATTTTGTGGTAGCCTGTTCTGACAAACGTCCATATTATATATCTAGAAGTCATGCTGAATTATTCAAGACACTTTAACTTTGTGAGCATTTGCAAACACAATGAAAACTATTCTAAAAAAGTAATCCATTTATGTAATGAAATCACTAGACAACATTTGTCAAAGCATTCAAAGCAATTTTAATAATACCACATTCCCTGTTGGGAAATCATTAAGATCTGTATTACCTCTTGAAGGCCGCCAAGTACTTCATTCCAGGACCTTGAAAAACATCAATTACTCCAGCACTAAAGTAGTGGGTTACCAAAGTCAACAAGCAGATGGAAATGGGAGAACTCACACATACAGAGAAACCAACTATGTTGCCAGGCACCAGAAAGGGGGTTGTAAGCATTCAGGACCCCTGCTCATCAATTTAATAGGTCTATCAAAACTGGGCCAACATTTGGGGCACTGAAAAAGAGGAAGAATTTGAACTCATAAAGCATCAGGCTGTTGTTCTAGAAAAGCAGCCTACAATGTTTTTGGATCCTTTTCTCTCAAATCGCCAAGCCAACACTGGCATAGCTTTGAAGTTCCTGGTACACTGTGCTAGCATCTCTGGACCATGCTTTCTTGTTCTTTTCTCTAGAACTCTGAAGGATGGTGCAAGGACAGAGGAATGAAGACTGACAGTGTGTGGAGCAGTGGAATGCAACACAAGGTAAAGGAGAGAGGTGGATCATTAAGTAAAATAGCAGAGATGGTGGAAAGAAAATTGGGAGAATGGGAAACACTAGGGGTAATAAAGAAAGCAGGCACTTACAAGACGAAATAGAACCACAGTAGCAAGAAGCGCTATAGCAGACTTGGGAGAGAAGAGGCGCTAGAGCAGAGAGAGGCTTGAGATGCTGTAAGCAAAGTAGAGGGATGAAAGATCCCTGGAGCACAGATAAAGTAGAGAAAGTGGTTCAATTGTACACAAAGGAGAGAGAGGTTGGAGTTCCTTTAAGCTGCACTTGAGGGATCAGAGTTCTCAGGAACTGTAGACAGAAGAGAGATTTAACAGGTCCAAGGAGCTGCACAGAGAGTGAGTAGCCTGTGGGACTGCACACAGAAGGGTGAAAGGCCTGAAAGACTGCACACAGAGGGGTGAGAGACCTATGGGACTGCACACAGAGGGGTGAAAGGCCTTAAGGACTGCACACAGAGGGGTGAGAGACATGTGGGACTGCACACAGAGGGGTTATAGACCTGTGGGATCGCACACAGAGGGGTGAGAGGCCTGGTGGGCTGCACACAGAGGGGTGAGAGACCTGGGGGATTGCACACAGAGGGGTGAGAGGCCTTGGGAACTGCACACAGAGGGGTGAGAGGCCTGGGGGACTGCACACAGAGGGGTGAGAGACCAGCGGGACTGCACACAAAGGGGTGAGAGACCTGGGGGATTGCACACAGAGGGGTGAGAGGCCTGGGGGACTGCACACAGAGGGTTGAGAGACCTGTGGGACTGCATGCAGAGGGGTGAGAGGTTTTTAGGACTGCACACAGAGGGGTGAGAGGCCTTGGGGGACTGCACACAGAGGGTTGAGAGACCTGTGGGACTGCATGCAGAGGGGTGAGAGGTTTGTAGGACTGCACACAGAGGGGTGAGATGTCTGTGGGACTGCACACAGAGGGATGAGAGGCCTGGGGGACTGCACACAGAGGGGTGAGAGACCTGGGTGATTGCACACAGAGGGGTGAGAGGCCTGGGGGGCTGCACACAGAAGGACGAGAGACCTGTGGTACTGCACACAGAGGGGTGAGAGGTCTGTAGGACTGCACACAGAGGGGTGAGAGGTCTGTGGGACTGCACACAGAGGGGTGAGAGGCCTGTGGAACTGCACACAGAGGGGTTATAGACCTGTGGGATCACACACAGAGGGGTGATAGGCCTGGTGGGCTGCACACAGAGGGGTGAGAGGTCTGTAGGACTGCACACAGGGGGGTGAGAGGCCTGTGGGACTGCACACAGAGAGTGAGAGGCCTGGTGGGCTGCACACAGAGGGGTGAGAGGTTTGTAGGACTGCACACAGGGGGGTGAGAGGCCTGAGGGACTGCACACAGAGGGTGAGAGGCCTGGAGGACTGCACACAGAGGGGTGAGAGACCATGGGGACTGCACACAGATGGCTCAGAGGCCTGAGTGACTTCATGCAGAGGGGTGAGAGGTCTGAGGGAATGCACACAGAAGGGTAAGAGGTCTGAGAGAATGCACACAGAGGAGAGAAACCCTGAGGAAATGCAGAAGAAGGGGTACACAATGGAAAGGGGTTGTGACATATGAGGAACTGTAGAAAGGTCATGAAGAACAGCATACAGAGTGATGAGAGGTCTGAGGTCTGGGGAGATGGAGGTGAGAGGTCTGAATAGCCGCATGCATTGTGGGTTGGAGGAGGGGATGGTAGTGCACATACAGGGATTAAAGGTCTGAGGAGCTGCATACAGATGGAGGAGAGGTCTGGGTGCTGGTAGGTGGTGGTGAGAGATCTGAGGAGCTGCATGGAAAGAAGGGGGAGGGGTGGTAGTGGGAAGTCTTAGGGGCTTCATGCAGAAGGATGATAGGACTAAGGAGCTGCACAGGGCATGGCAGGTGGTGGTGAGAAATCTGAGGAGCTGCATATAGATAAAAGGTCCAAGGTACAGAAAACAGAGATTAGAAATGGAAGTAGCTACAGAAGAAAAGATTAGAGGTGCAAAGAGCTGCACAGAGTGGAGAAGGCAAGTATGAGTAGCCCTATGTAAAGGAGTGTGTGAGACGACTGAGAAACTGCACAAATAAGGGTGAGAAGTCTAACGAGCTGCACAAATGGGGTAAGAGATCTCAGGAATGGCACATGGGGGGTAAGGGGTCCGGGGGACAGCACATAGAGGGGAGGGTATAGAGATCTGAATAGACTATCATATACATCATTTTTCATTTAGGGTGCCCCAGTGGAATTAAAACCCAGGATATTCTATTGCCCAAAAATACAGATTTCACTAAGAAATAGGTGTGTTGCCCCACTTAATACTGCCTCCTGCACCCCTCTATTGGTCAGTGAGGCTGCCTCCCCTGATGATGGGCCAAGGGTGAGGTGCAGGATGCCAGCCACCCTACCCTGCTATAACTAATTGCTGCCATAAAAAATAACTGAAAATCAATCTACATGCCCATTTAACTTACCTAAACCCATAGTCATGTGATGTTCTATTCCTGAGTCTACTCTCTTCTGTGTACAGTAGGCCTTGACTAGGTATTCACGTCACTGCCTATATGATGTGGTCCATTCCTATTGGCTGTCCAGAAGGGGAATTTCTCTCAAGATCGAGAAGAGAAGTCTGCAGCATTGATATCAGCAAGAGGAGACAGGCCGGTACCAATCTGCAGCTTTGGATTACCGGTCCTCTGCACCCGGAAACAGTGCCAGTGAGGCACATGGACTAAGCTCTAGAAGGTTAAAAAGAAAGCTGAATGGGTGAGGGGGGTTGGAGGGGTGTTAAGCTTTGCCCAGAGATAGGCTTTAATGCAAATCATGGTGGTAATAAAGGAACAGGAGTTTTTTTGTACAGTTTTAGTTTTCAGGGATGTATTTGTTTTTAATCTCCTGGTAAGCTTGTTTTTTTGGGATCCTTCCTCAACTATCAGCTGGATGTTTTTCCAACATCAAATAAATAGATTTCTCTGAACCAGGCAACCAGCCTGCTTGAAAAAATAAATAACATGTCCTACTGAAAGGTTGTAAATATACAGTATATATTTATAGCCTTCTACGGAAAATTGGGCACCTGCTTGAATTACATGTATAAAAAAGTTAGCACAACTTCTCAAGGGAACAAACGTAAACGTGTCTCTGCAAAATGTATAGCACATTTACTATTTACTTGCTGAATTTAATAGTCTAGAAAAAAAATAAAGTGCAAAAATGTGGGCACGATGTTAGTCAGTACATTTTATTTAGTAGAACCCACTTTGGCAGAAATCACAGCCTCCAAACTCCTTATAGCCAGCAATAGTAGTAGCATAATATTGTACTGTGTTAGTCACATAACCTTTACCAGCTCATTTAAAACAAAAGTCTAGTTTTCGAATACCCCCCAACTTCGAAGAAAAGAAAATTATACATATACAGTTGCGCTCATAAGTTTACATACCCTGGCAGAATTTATGATTTCTTGGCCATTTTTCAGAGAATTTGAATGAGAACACAAAAAAATGTCTTTCACTCACGGTTAGTGTTTGGCTGAAGCCATTTATTATTAATCAACTGTGTTTACTCTTTTTAAATCATAATAACAACAGAAACGACCCAAATTACCCCAATCAAAAGTTTACATACCCTGGTGATTTTGGCCTGATAACATGCACACAAGTTGAAACAAAGGGGTTTGAATGGCTGTTAAAGGTAACCATCCTCACCTGTGATCTGCTTGTTTGTAATTAGTGTGTGTGTATAAAAGGTCAATGGGTTTCTGGACTCCTGACAGACCCTTGCATCTTTCATCCAGTGCTGCACTGAGGTTTCTGGATTCTGAGTCATGGGGAGAGCAAAAGAATTGTCAAAGGATCTGCGGTAAAAGGTAGTTGAACTGTATAAAACAGGAAAGAGATATAAAAAGGTATCCAATGAATTGAGAATGCCAATCAATAGTGTTCAAATTCTAATCAAGTAGTGGAAAATGAGGGGTTCTGTTGAAACCAAACCACGGTGTTCAAATTCTAATCCTTGAGGAGTTCTGTTAAAACCAAACCATGGCCAGGTAGACCAACTAAGATTTCAGCGACAACTGCCAGGAAAATTGTTCAGGATGCAAAGAAAAACCCACAAATAACTTCTGGACTCTCTAAAATGTGCAATAAGGGGGCACTTGAAGAAAGATGGGTTGCATGGTTGAGTCGCCAGAAGAAAGCCATTACTACGCAAATGCCACAAAGTATCCAGCTTACAATACGCCAAACAGCACAGAGACAAGCCTCAAACCTTCTGGCACAAATTTGGAGTGATGAGACCAAAATTGAGCTTTTTGGCCACAACCATAAACGTTAAATTTGGAGAGGAGTCAACAAGGCCTGTGAAACATGGAGGTGGATCGCTGATGTTTCGAGGATGTGTGAGCTACAAAGGCACCGGGAATTTGGTCAAAATTGATGGCAAGATGAATGCAGTATGTTATCAAAAAATACAGGAGGAACATTTGCATTCATCAGCCAGGAAGCTGCGCATGGGACGTACTTGGACATTCCAACATGACAATGATCAAAAACACAAGGCCAAGTCGACCTGTCATTGGCTACAGCAGAATAAAGTGAAGGTTCTGGAGTGGCCATCTCAGTCTCCTGACCTCAATATCATTGAGCCACTCTGGGGAGATCTTAAGCGTGCAGTTCATGCAAGACAGCCCAAGAATTTCCAGAAACTGGAGGCTTTTTGCCAAGAAGAATGGGCAGTTTTACCATCTGAGAAGATAAAGAGCCTCATCCACAAACATCACAAAAGACTTGAAGCTGTCATTGATGTTAAAGGGTTGCAATACACAGTATTAAGAACTGGGGTGTGTAAACTTTTGATCAGGGCCATTTGGGTAGTTTCTGTTGTCATTATGATTTAAAAAGAGCAAACACAGTTGATTGATAATAAATGGATTCAGCCAAACACTAACCACGAGTGAAAGAAAAGTTTTGTGTTATCATTCATATTCTCTGAAAAATGGTCAAGAAATCATAAATTCTGCCAGGGTATGTAAACTTATGAGCACAACTGTACATGGTATATACAGTATCTCACAAAAGTGAGTACACCCCTCACATTTTTGTAAATATGTTATTATATCTTTTCATGTGACAACACTGAAGAAAAACACTTTGCTACAATGTAAAGTAGTGAGTCTACAGCTTGTATAACAGTGTAAATTTGGTATCCCCTCAAAATAACTCAACACATAGCCATTAATGTCTAAACCGCTGGCAACAAAAGTGAGTACACCCCTAAGTGAAAATGTCCAAATTGGGCCCAATAAGCCATCTTCCCTCCCCGGTGTCATGTGACTCATTAGTGTTACAAGGTCTCAGGTGTGAATGGGGAGCAGGTGTGTTAAATTTGGTGTTATCACTCTCACTCTCTCATACTGGTCACTTGAAGTTCAACATGGCAAAGAACTCTCTGAAGATTTGAAAAAAAGAAATGTTGCTCTACATAAAGATAGCCTAGGCTATAAGAAGACTGCCAAGAACCTGAAACTGAGCTGCAGCATGGTGGCCAAGACCATACAGCAGTTTAACAGGACATGTTCCACTCAGAACAGGCCTCGCCATGGTCGACCAAAGAAATTGAGTGTACATGCTCAGCATCATATCCAGAGGTTGTCTTTGGGAAATAGACGTATGAGTGCTGCGAGCATTGCTGCAGAGGTTGAAGGGGTGGGGGGTCAGCTTGTCAGTGCTCAGACCATATGCCGCACACTGCATTAAGTTGGTCTGCATGGCTGTCGTCCCAGAAGGAAGCCTCTTCTAAAGATGATGCACAAGAAAGCCTGCAAAAAGTTTGCTGAAGACAAGCACACTAAGGACATGGATTACTGGAACCATGTCCTGTGGTCTGATGCAGTAGTCTGGTGTCCTGTACCAAGGTCATTAGGTACAGGAATCACACGAACAGAAGTCGTTTGAAAAACGTCCGAAAGAACACGTAGTAGAAATCTTCTCCGAAGGAAGACCCTGCTGTCGGTACGTCTGGTTGAATTACGTCACACGCCGTATACCAGACTCGTGACTGTTCGACTGGGGGGTGGGGAAGTTGGAGACGTCGTTACGAGCGTCGTGAGTATGCAGATAAAGGGTTTCTGTTGGAGACCTATACTACGACTCGTACATGTGAGTTAAAGAAACCAGCTGG
>BLSH010448246.1:590047-600838 GCA_018402905.1 Glandirana rugosa | reverse complement strand
TTATGAGCACAACTGTACATGGTATATACAGTATCTCACAAAAGTGAGTACACCCCTCACATTTTTGTAAATATGTTATTATATCTTTTCATGTGACAACACTGAAGAAAAACACTTTGCTACAATGTAAAGTAGTGAGTCTACAGCTTGTATAACAGTGTAAATTTGGTATCCCCTCAAAATAACTCAACACATAGCCATTAATGTCTAAACCGCTGGCAACAAAAGTGAGTACACCCCTAAGTGAAAATGTCCAAATTGGGCCCAATAAGCCATCTTCCCTCCCCGGTGTCATGTGACTCATTAGTGTTACAAGGTCTCAGGTGTGAATGGGGAGCAGGTGTGTTAAATTTGGTGTTATCACTCTCACTCTCTCATACTGGTCACTGGAAGTTCAACATGGCACCTCATGGCAAAGAACTCTCTGAGGATCTAAAAAAAGAATTGTTTCTCTACATAAATATGGAATAGGCTATAAGAAGATTGCCAAGACCCTGAAACTGAGCTGCAGCACGGTGGCCAAGACCATACAGCGGTAAAACAGGACAGGTTCCACTCAGAACAGGCTTCGCCATGGTCGACCAAAGTTGAGTGCACATGCTCAGTGTCATATCCAGAGGTTGTCTTTGGGAAATAGACGTATGAGTGCTGCCAGCATTGCTACAGAGGTTGAAGGGGTGGGGGGTCAGCCTGTCAGTGCTCAGACCATATGCCGCACACTGCATCAAATTGGTCTGCATGGCTGTCATCCCAGAAGGAAGCCTCTTCTAAAGATGATGCACAAGAAAGCCCGCAAACAGTTTGCTGAAGACAAGCAGACTAAGGACATGGATTACTGGAACTATGCCCTTTGGTCTGATGAGACCAAGATAAACTTATTTGGTCCAGATGGTCTCAAGCGTGTGTGGCTGCAACCAGGTGCAGAGTACAAAGACAAGTGTGTCTTGCCTACACTCAAGCATGGTGGTGGGAGTGTCATGGTCTGGGGCTGCATGAGTGCTGCCGGCACTGGGGAGCTACAGTTCATTGAGGGAACCATGAATGCCAACATTTACTATGACATACTGAAGCAGAGCATGATCCCCTCCCTTCAGAGACTGACCGCAGGGCAGTATTCCAACATGGTAACGACCCCAAACACACCACCAAGACGACCACTGCCTTGCTAAAGAAGCTGAGGATAAAGTGATGGACTGGCCAAGCATGTCTCCGGACCTAAACCCTATTGAGCATCTGTGGGGCATCCTCAAACAGAAGGTGGAGGAGCGCAAGGTCTCTAACATCCACCAGCTCTGCGATGTCCTCATGGAGGAGGGGAAGAGGACTCCAGTGGCAACCTGTGAAGCACTGGTGAACTCCATGCCCAAGATGGTTAAGGCAGTGCCGGAAAATAAAGGTGGCCACACAAAATATTGATACTTTAGCCCAATTTAGACATTTTTACTTAGGGGTGTACTCACTTTTGTTGCCAGCAGTTTAGACATTAATGGCTGTGTGTTGAGTTCATAGGCGTGCGCACAGGGTGTGCCAGGTGTGCCTGGGCACATCCTAATCCCCCCATGTGGTGCAGATTCCCCCTGTTTAGATCCGTGATATTTCGCCAAAGGGCTCCTAACAATGGTAAAAAAAATAAGAATAATAAAATTGTGAAAAATAAAATAATAAAAATAAAAACTACTGGCTCCAATCTCTGCCCTACTGACACCATCCATTGCTCTACTGATCCTGTCAGTATATATACACATGCATATACGTTTGAGTTTTGGGGTGCACACCCTAATGCAATAGACTGTGCACACCTATGGTTGAGTTATTTTGAGGGGACAGCAAATGTACACTGTTATACAAGCTGTACACTCACTACATTGTTTCAAAGAGTCAATTCTTCAGTGTTGTCACATGAAAAGAAATAGATTAAAAAATGTTCAAAAATGTGAGGGGTGTACTCACTTTTGTGAGATTCTGTATGTATATATGTATAGACAAACAAACAGCACACATACTATGATGATTTATACCATCAGGCTCACACTGAGAAGAGATTTTCCAGCTCCTGGGACAACAATCTAAGCACCAGAAGACTGAGAACGATTGCCAATGGGGCTGGTTAACTACACAGTTAAGGTTTTACACACACAAATGGTAGCCGACATGTATTTTAACAGAAGCACACATCCTTCACAGCCTCTGCTGTTGCAGTTTTGACTTTTAGGCTGCATTCACACAGGGGCGATCCGACTTCAGGCACGACTTTGCTAGGCAACTTGCAGGCTACTTGCAGGCTACTTCAAGCTTGACTATGCCAGGCGACTTTGCCTGTGGCCAATCAGAGCGGGGAGGGAGGTGGTTGCCCTGGATAAATTCTTTTCTTTAGTCGCTTCCATGTAGATGGGGGATCCGACTTGGAGGCGACTTCTATTGAATCCTATGGGCACAAGTCGGATAGAAGTCGCCTAGAAGTAGTACATGAACCTTTTCAGAAGTCGCCTTGAAGTCGGAGCGACTTCAGTCGCGTATATTAAGACGGCTCCCATTCATTTCAATGGGATTTCAGATGTCAAGCGACTTGGGGTGACTTGAGGCAACTCAAGTCGGATCGCAAGTCGCCCCTATGTGAATGGGCACTTAGGTTAGATACTTGACCATTCACTTTCAATAAAGCATATTGCACTATGATTTCTCATATGTTTTTCCCGAGTTTGATTGCCTGATTTATACCAACGGTACATGCCGCGCTGTAGGGATATTATTTTATTGCTGGTTGCAAGAGGTTTATATCTCTATAAGGCTTCCTTTGTTCAAAACTCTGGTGAGTTTGAATTTCATAAGCACTATTTGGTGGTGGAGCACGAGTTGAAGGATGCATATAGTGTCTACACTTTTCTTTGGATCACGGTGGTTGGACTCCTTTTGTGAAAATGCACTAAAGACTTTAATGGATGAACTCCGTACTTGTTTGTATTTTTTACTATAATAATATTTTTTTTTGTTGTAAATTTTTTTTGCAATTTTTTTTTTGTTATTAATTATTTTGGATTAATGTTGTATTTTAACACTACATGTGGGTTATGAATTTAGTATATTCCTTTTGAATGAAATAAGTTTACCATGAGGTAGCACCATCACCTTTATCATATTTCTCTCATTTGTTTAGAGTGACTTGTTCACTCTTAAAGGGGCAGCTTCACTCATTCACTGTTTATGATCTTTGGCGCCATGACTTGTCACTTTTTATTTTTTTATTTTCTTTGTTTATAGCGCAAAAAATAAAAACCACAGAGGTGATCAAATACCACCAAAAGAAAGCTCTATTTATGGGTAACATCTGCCTCTTTATTTTAACTTTCACTAGGCTGATCAATTTTTATTAATTTAATTTGTTTCAAGTTAATAAAGGTGCAAAATAATAGAAAATTGTATACTCACCTTTCCGTAATTTTCCTTTCCTGTTGCATCTGCATGGCAGCATACATACGGGTTGTGATTCTGCCCCCACAACCTGACTCACTGGCCTGTAATTGCCAGCTTCTACCTTGCTGCCCTTCTTGTGGATAGGTACAATATTAGCTATATGCCAGTCATGGGGAACTTCTCCTGTTAGAAGAGATTTATTTAAAAGATTTGTTAATGGTGGCTCTCAGTTCTAGTGTGTTTGAGACGATGTTCCGCGTTTGGAATGCTCAAAGACCCTGGACTGCCTGATCTTGGTAGTGAGCTCCTCATCCCTCTATGCTGGCATCAGATGTGACCAATTCTTGAAAAGGGGGAACTATGCACCTGAAGCTCTTGAGGTTGTGTACATGAGTCCACCACCATATGGACTGCTTGACTTCCTTGGAAATGAAGATTGGTTGAAGCATCGAGACTCCATCCCACTGCCTCAGAAATTAATTCTGAAATGTTCCTTTATTTGCCGCTGTGCCCACTGAACCATTGGGGTGGTTGCTGACATTGATCCCAGAGCGCTGAGGCAAGCTCTGGCAGGAATGGACACTGCTGCTAGTATTTTCTGCATTTTTTGAATTAAAGGAGATATTTTCTCTTGCGGGAGTTCTATTGTGTTCAATCGGGTGTCCAATACTGCTCCCAGGAAGATCATTCTTTGCATGGGTTGGAGGTTGCTCTTCTTCCAATTTATCAACCAGCCTAAGTGTTACAGTGTGCAAACCAGCGTCTTCCGATGATGAATAAGAGACTTTTTGCTGTCTGCTAGGAGGAGGATGTCATCCAGGTAATGATGGACTCCTAGACCGCTCTCCCTCAGGAAGGCTATTACTGGTAGCAGTATTTTTATGAAAGTTCTGGGAGCTGTGGAAATTCCGAAAGGCAGACTCTGGAATTGGAAATGCTGATGGTTTACTGTAAACCTTAGGAATCTTTGGAATGTAACATGTATGGGGACGTGAAGATATGCATCTGATAAATCTATGGATAGCATCCAATTATTGCTGGAATGATCGATTGAAGAGTGTCCATCTTGAATGATTCTACCAGGATTTTTTTGTTGAGATTTTTCAGATCTAACACAGGGCGCAGGTCTCCTGACTTTTTATTTACTAGAAATAGTGGAGAGTAGAAGCCTTTTCCTCTGGAGCAATGGAACTTCTATTATGGACCCATTTCTGAAGTAAATCCTGAACATACTCGACTAACAACCACCTTTTTTCTGGTGAAGCAGGTAATCTGGTTGCGTGAAACTGATCCCTGGGAATTCGGTTTTTGAATTGAATGGTTGCCACTGTTCAAGGGTCCTTTATGTTTTCTGCCCAAACCCATGTGAACTGCTTGAGTCTGGCTCCTACCGTTGCAGGCTGGGCAGGCACACCTTCAAAAAGACTTTTGCTGCTCCCCTGTGGCATTTTGTTTTTTGGATATTAAGGAAGGAAGTCTACGGGTTCCTCCAGTTTCTCCTATACTCTTTTCCAGGTTTGTATGATTTTGCCTTTCCGTACCTTTCTGGGAGATTATGTCTGAAAGGTTGTGCTTTCTGCTGTTTCGGTCTCCTGTCTGAGGGAATCAGGCCCAATTCCCCACCAGTAACTTTTCATATGGCTGAGTATAATTTTGCTCCGAAAAGGTTTGTTCCGTTGTATGGGATTTTACACCAGTTGGCCTTCGAAGTGGCGTCTGCTGCCCAGGGTTTAAGCAATAGGGCCCTTCTGGCAATCACGGGGCTAGCATTGCTCTCGAGGAGGATCTGATTGTGTCTACCGAGGCTTCTGCAACAAAATCTCCTGCGAGGCTAAGCTCCTAAAGGGCTGCAATAACAAATACTTTTCTAAAGGCTTCATGCACATTGGGTGTTTGCCCAACTACCTGGCTGGAGTAAACCCCATTTTGCAAATGCATTTAGATGCATCAAGCATTTGGAACTCATTCATTCCATTGGCCAGAATAATAAAGCAGTATTAAACCCCAAACCAAAAATGTAATATATAGCAGTCTACCAAGAATTAGATGTAGTGGCTGTATTATTTTACTTTTTTAAGCTTTTTTTCCCTCTGCTTTCCCCTGGGGATCTGGACAGTAATAGACCTGTATTAGGGTGCCCCCATTCTGGATGAATAAGCCCAGAGGGCACATTTTGACAGCAGCATTTTCAGTCTAGGGGGGTGTTAGAAGTACTAGGAGATTTAAATAGAGTAACAAACTGAAGCTGAACTTCAGCTAATACTTCAGAATCAGTTGCAGCAAACAGTTTTTGGGATAAAGGTTTTACAAAAATAAATAAAAGATGATCATTTTAACCACTTACCAACCGGAAGGTTTTGCAGCTTTAGGACCAGAGCACTTTTTGCGATTCGGCGCTGCGTCGCTTTGACTGACAATTGCGCGGTCGTGCGATGTTGTACCCAAACAAAATTTGCGTCCTTTTTTTCCCACAAATAGAGCTTTCTTTTGGTGGTATTTGATCGCCTCTGCGTCATTTCTTATCGCCACTATAAACAAAAGAAGAGCGACCATTTTGCAAAAAAACCCAAATTTCTTACTTTTTGCTAAAATTCAAATCCAAAAAAAAAATATAAAAAAACATTTTTTTTCACCGTTTTTGGCCGAATTATATAATTCCTCATATTTGCGATAAAAAAAATTGCAATCGGCGTTTATTGATTGGTTTGCGCAAAAGTGGCTGCGTTTACGGATGGTGAGAATTCATTTCTGGGGTTTTTATTTTTTTTTTATTTTTTACTAGTAATGGCGGCGATCTGCAATTTTTAGCGGTAATGCGATATTGGGGGGGACATGTCGGACCATTTTGACACTTTTTTGGGACCAATGACATTTATTCAGCGATCAGAAATTTAAATGTCCACTGATTACTGTATAAATATCATTGGCAGTGAAGGGGTTAACCTGCAGGGGGAGAGCTAGGGGTTAATAGTGTTCCCTGGGTGTATTCTTACTGTGGGGGGGTTGGGCTAACATGGGCATGAGAGATCTAACTGATCCCAGTGACAGGGATCAGTAGATCTCTCATGCCCCACTGACAGGGCGGGGAACCGCCGTGTTTACATCGGCGGTTCCCCGTTCTTTTCCCTGTAGCCGCTCATCGCGGCTCGCCGGCGGACATCGGGTCCGCCCGAGCCGCGGGCACATTCCCCAGGAGTGCGGCGCGCGCCCTGTGGTGGCCAAATGCGAATCGCCGCTTATTTACGGCGATTCGCGCAGGGCTCCCCGACTGCCGCCGTGAAAAGACGGCGCGCGGTCGGGAAGCAGTTAAGCACCCCTTCCAGTGTTATATGGTCTATCTCATCCCTATAACTGCAGGAGAGCTTTTATGTTGAAAAACAACAGACTTACTGGCTGGATCACTAGATGAAAATAGAAAAAGGAAAAGAAAGCTGAAAAAAGAAAACAAATGTAGTTATTATATCTAAGAATTGGTAAGCTGCAATATAAAAAGTGTTTGCTTTTGGGTTTAATACTGCTTTAATTTATTCTGGACATTGAAATGAATGAATGCTTGAGCGCTAAGCATACCTAGGGTTTAGGCACATTTAAATGCATTTACAAGTGTTTAGGTACGTCAAATGTTTTTTCTGCTCAAACGCTCTTCACCTGAACGTGCAAATGATAGGGGTTTTCTTTTCCAGCCTCTAAACATTCCTCTTCTAATACGACTGTAAACACCTATGTGTGCATGGACACATAGGCTAACATAGAGGGGTGTTTAGAGGCTTATAATAAAAATATGAATCACTCCTGAAAGCAGCATTTTTACGTCCTGTGTGCATGAGGCCTTAAAATTTATCCAAAGACAATTTTTTTTGGAAGGTTTGGATAAACTAGGTAGGGGTTAAAACCCCAGATTTTTTTGCCATCTGTATCCCATTGTGGAAAATTATGTTCATTTCCTGTCCCAAATACTACAGGAAGAGGACAGTTTTCATGATCGAGGGAAATTTATCTTACACAGTTGTTACTGGAACAGGTTTTCTCAGTATGAAGATTTCCTTTCTATTCCTATTGTGGTGACAACTCAAAATGTTGAATTTTATGATCACTTTCACCTCCAATGACAATGCTCATTCTAATTTCTAACCCTTTCACAACTCTATCCAAAATTCAAACAAAAAACAAAAAAACATTTGGCTGGAGGTATACTTTAATAGTTTAAGTGAAGCAAAAAAGAGTATCAATTAAACACTTAACTTTCAGTATTTTTCTTTCTAATTCTTATTAAGTCTTGCGTGCTTTGCATTTCTGAGATCATCCCACGCATTTTCAAATGTATCCAAGACTACAGACTCAAGGCCATTCCAAAACTTTAAAGCTGAACTCCAAGCAAGCTGCTAAGAGCACGGCCACTGATAGGCCAGTACAACCAACCTTGTTTTACCGGGCCCGGTGTCCTTGGCTCTGCAGGAGTGGTCTGGATAGCCTCGCAGTCAGCGCAGAAAAATAAGCTTTCTAAATTACACCCCCGCTAAGCTGCTCCTACTAACTTAGGGGGGTGTATTATTAATATCTTCTGGGCCCCTCTTTGAGGATGTTTGTTGGTGGGATTGGAGGGACTTTCTTTCCATTTTCGGGCGCATGCACAATGCGTTCCACTTCCGTTCTGCATGCTTAAAGTCCTGGCTACCTGCTGCTACAGCTGCCCGCAATATTCCTCCGCTCAGCTCCTCACTCAGTAGTCTGCCCAAGAGAGATGGAAAGCGAGAAAGAGGCTGTGAGGTGAATGGCGGCCACAGGTATCTGACAGTGATAAGGAGGAGAGGGAAGCCGGAATTCATTGTGCAGCACAGGAGTGCCTGGGGGTGGGTGATATATTGATGTTTTTATATACTGCAGTGCAATGTGCATTAGTATGTCACCATCTATAACACAAAGGCAGCTACAGATGCTCTATCATGGCTGATGCTGTCACAGCGTTTTACATGACAGGTCATCAGCCCAGGACACAGCCCACTCTGCTCTAAGGAAGCTGGTGTAAACAAATCCGCTGTCTGTTTACACCTGACTGCCCTCCAATCTGATCCGCTAGACAGAGCGGAACAAATCCCTTTCGTAAATGGTGTAGAAAGTCAGTTTAGATCCATCTATAATAGAAATGGAGGGTCAGATCAGGTCCGCCTGAAAAATGGACAGGCGGACCTGATCTGACCTGTCGTGTGAACCCACCCCTAACATTTTCCCTTTAACTGCTTGCCTCTTGCCCTCATTACATTTACTGCGACAGGGTGGCACATGCAGGCTGGACCACGTACGTCATCCAGCCTGGTCTGGGTTAGGGACATGCATACGTGCACCTGCTGCTAACCCACTCTGTCACTGGCTACAGCGGGATTTTGTCAGCAGGTCCTGGCCAATGATTTATGGCCGAGACATGCTGATCAGCTGTAGTCAATCTCAGCATAAAGTCCTGTGTTTACAAACACAGGGCTCTGTATACAGATCAGCACCCTGGCTATTTCTTCTCCCTGCAAAGCAGGGGAAAAAATAGCCAGATCTGTTAGTAAAAGCAGCACACATTACACTTGTTAGGCACGCAGTTAACTCCGTCTTTGCCCTTTGATGTTAACCCCTTCCCAGCCAGTGCCATTAATATAGCTTGCACTGTACATTATTTTAGCAGATCACTGTATTAGTGTCACTATTGATGTCAGTTAGTCAGTTAGGCTAGCCATAGATGGTTAGAATTATCCCCGGTTTAGCAGAGACTGGTTGAGATTCAAACCATCTATGGGCAGGCTGATTGTACCCAAGTGATAGATCGACTTGGATACAACCTCCCTATCCGATGTTTACATGCGATTATTGTTTCAGAGCAGGGTCTGGGGAGGGTCCAGGGGTGGGGTTGAGGTTTGGGCTAAAGGGGGCCCCGTCAGGTAGGCTGTAGGGGGCCTCATGATTTCTATCAGCGGCCCTGGCTAAGAGTATACAGTGGCTAAATTACATAAAGAAACCTGCAACACTAGATGTATTGAAAAACGAATATGTGACAAAACGTAGATCAGATGCCACTGCTTCCACCAATAGGTGACAAATGGCAGATCAGATTCCACTGCTTCCACCAATATGTACCAAAGGGCAGGTCAGGTATCACCATACTACCACCAGTACAGAATGATGGCTCTGCCAGCTTCACCCATCACAGAGAGTTTCCAGTTCACAGGATTGCAATACATGCTAGCAGACTGAAAGTGCTTGACACTGTGGTCATTTACAATGCAGTTACATGTTACACTTCATAAAAGTTGTCCCCGCCTGTTTTATTAGAAATATGAACCAATCACAATTACGACTGTAACAAATCTGACTGTTAAATATCTGTTATACCTGCTGTCACACTATAGTAGTGCTCTTCATGAAATGGGAATGCTGTAAGTTCTGGATTAGTGCATTAGAGATAAGTAGTGTTGAGCGAACCCGGACTGTAACGTTCGGGTTCGTACCAAACTTTCGGGTGTCCGGGACCCGGACCCGAACACGGACATTTCAAAAAACGTTCGGGTCCGGGGTTCTGGTATTTTACTCCATGTGTTGAGAAGCTGCAGGGCAGCCAATCAACAAGTGTTTCACTGGTTTGCCCTTAGAAGCCATCACAGCCATGTCTACTAATGGCATGGCTGTGATTGGCCAGTGCATCATGTGACCCAGCCTCTTTAAAAGCTGGAGTCACTTGATGCTGCAGTCACATGCTCTTGGGTTAGCTGTAGGGAGAGGAAGCTGACGGCGTCAGGGAGAGATTAGAGACATTTTAACAACATCTGATCCTGCATCCTGAGATAGATTACTACTGCTGTGCTGTTGCTCTGAGGACAGATAGCAGAAATTTGAGATTACACATACCGCTGCTTTGAGTTGCAGATCAAACTCTGCATAAAACAACGATCGCTGCGATCGTGGACAACGATCAGATTGTTGGAGTAATTTGAGATTTCAAATACCGCTGCTCTGAGTTGCAGATCAAACTCTGCATAAAACAACGATCGCTACGATCGTGCTCAACGATCAGATTGTTGGAGGAATTTGAGATTTCAAATACTGCTGCTTTGAGTGACACATTGCAGATCAAACCCTGCCACACGATCAGATTGTGGGATCGTACACAACGATCAGATTGTGGGAGTAATTTGAGATTTCACATACTGCTGCTTTGAGCGATCTGACTGCACTAGGTAGAGGCTTCTGCTTATTTAGAGTTTAAGGAGGTTGTTAGACTAGCAACTCGTGCTAGCATCGCTAGCAACAAAATACGTCTCAAACTAGACGTTGAGTCTCGTCGCCATAAACTTTAGAGTTTAATGAGGTTGTTAGACTAGCAACAGGTGCTAGCGTCGCTAG
>BLSH010448246.1:562754-579633 GCA_018402905.1 Glandirana rugosa | reverse complement strand
CTGGTCAGATGAAACCAAAATCGAACTCTTTGGCAACAATGCAAAACGTTATGTTTGGCGTAAAAGCAACACAGCTCATCACCCTGAACACACCATCCCCACTGTCAAACATGGTGGTGGCAGCATCATGGTTTGGGCCTGCTTTTCTTCAGCAGGGACAGGGAAGATGGTTAAAATTGATGGGAAGATGGATGGAGCCAAATACAGGACCATTCTGGAAGGAAACCTGATGGAGTCTGCAAAAGACCTGAGACTGGGACGGAGATTTGTCCTCCAACAAGACAATGATCCAAAACATAAAGCAAAATCTACAATGGAATGGTTCACAAATAAACATATCCAGGTGTTAGAATGGCCAAGTCAAAGTCCAGACCTGAATCCAATCGAGAATCTGTGGAAAGAACTGAAAACTGCTGTTCACAAAAGCTCTCCATCCAACCTCACTGAGCTCGAGCTGTTTTGCAAGGAGGAATGGGAAAAAATTTCAGTCTCTCGATGTGCAAAACTGATAGAGACATACCCCAAGCGACTTACAGCTGTAATCGCAGCAAAAGGTGGCACTACAGAGTATTAACTTAAAGGAGCTGATTAATTTTGCACGCCCAATTTTTCAGTTTTTTATTTGTTAAAAAAGTTTGAAATATCCAATAAATTTCGTTCCACTTCATGGTTGTGTCCCACTTGTTGATTCTTCACAAAAAATTACAGTTTTATATCTTTATGTTTGAAGCCTGAAATGCGGCAAAAGGTCGCAAAGTTCAAGGGGGCCGAATACTTTCGCAAGGCACTGTACCTTTCACATGAGTCATCCAAAGTAATCAAGAGAACCAGGATATTAGAGGTTTTCTTATATCTTGTATGGCCTATTAACCAAGTTTAGAGTTCATTATTAAATATTGTGAGCCAAGAATATGAGAAATATAAAATATACAATTTCCCCATTAGTCCTCTTAGCAGAGCTGTGATTTATCCCCTCCTACTGGACCAGGGGAGAGAAGGAAGAGAGCCGAAGCTGCAGTACTGAGATAAGTCCAGGGAGAGGGAGAACAGCAGTAATCTGTGCAGAGTCTGGCTGTTTGACTGTACCGTGAGACAGAGGGTCACTTACTACTGCACTTTGAATCACTACTGGCATCTGCATTCTGCATCATTTACACCTGTATACTGAATTTTGTAGTATGTCATGCAGGGTTCAGGACTTAATAGTAATTTATGCTGAGTTCAGAGGTCAGTAGTGACACAGAGGCCACAAGTAGACGATGCAGAGTTTAGAGGTCAATAGTGACACAGAGGTCAGTAGAAAGTTACGCAGATGTCAGCATTGACGCAGAATTCAGAGGTCAGTAGTAAGTGATGCGGATGTCAGTATGAAGTAACGCAGTATTCAGAGATCAGTAGTACAGTAAGTATTGTACATCCCTAACATCTTTTGTTCTGTATGGTGAGATTAGGACTGATTGTTGGAGCTAAAAACAGGAAAACAACCACTTATGTAGTTGAAATACATAGTTATTATCTTTATACTCGCAAATAGCTCTATTTTATCCACCCAGTCCTCAGATTTACAGAGCCCTACCAGAGAGAAAAACCAACCTGGCAAATTGTCCTTTCTGTATTGCTGTTAGAAATACAGCCTCAACCAATACAGCTTGGAGAGTAAATGTGAAGGAAAATTCTGCTTTCTCTAATTATCATCAAGTTCCTTGTTAACACCTTTGCATGTAGCACACCAGCTTGACTTTAAGTGCCACCCCTTCATTTCCCAGTCTGAATGTTGCTGTGCAGGGGATTTTGATATCACGTCAAATATATATGTAGTGCCCCTCATGGTATAGGTGCGTTTTGTGGTGAGTTTTTGCTAGGAGAGGCAAAATTTAGTCAGGCCTGACTGTATGTGCTGGCCTGAATGTTTTGATCTGGGCTTGGGTAGTGGCTCAGGTAGGATTGGGGCAGTCCAACAGATGATGTCACTAAACCCTCCTACCTTCTTCTGGGAAGCACTGGAACTTTCCAGAATGAAGGTGAGACAAGAGGTGTCATCATTTGGAGTGTCATGGGAAGCCCTGACCAATCCCCAATCTGGATTGGCAGGGGGCAGGCCTTCTCATATACTCTGGTCTGGGCCAGTCAGGGAGGAGAAGTCTGATATGTAGCAGGAGGCGCTGTGGAGGCCTCTTCCTGGGAGGTCGCCCCCATCTGGGGGGGTGAACTTAAGGCCTGGAAGTTCAGGTGCAGCCAGGAGTGGAGGTGATTCCTGGAGTTGCACAAGGGAACAGGAGAACAGCAGAGGTGCTACAGAGAGAGAGACTTTAAAATGATCCACCGGTGTCGGTGTGTGTGACAGACCCTGGGAGCTGGAAGAGAAAGTGCTGGAGCAGGCTGGGAGAAGAATAGTGGACAGTCTGTGGAAGCCTTGGGAGCCAGTCAGGGGAAGGAGTGTCACTGAGGAAAAGCAGGTTGATGGGACCTGGAAGAGGAATGGCCTGGGAGTTGTAGTCCATCAAAGGCCCAGCTAGCACTCAAGTACTTTGCTACATAATCAGGGGCCCATTATTCCTGCCCTATAATGGATGGTCCTGAGGGCCTGTTGACACAGTGTAGGCCTCACCATGTGCTAGCCGCGGTGAAGAGAAAAGAGTAGAGAAGCTTGATAAATTTTCTTTCAAGTTCGAAAAAGTGAGTGCTGGAGAGAAGTGAAGGAGTGATAGTCTGCAAGTTCAGTGCTGGAGAGAGACTGTAGGAGAAATGGTCAGCAAGTGATGTGCTGGAGAGTTGCGAGGAGTAACAGACTGCAGAAGGATAGTCTGCAGAGACAGCGTGCATATACAGGACTGTATATGGAGTTCATGTACCATAATTCTTGGGGCATCCCATAGTCACCCCTTTTCCCCATCCAAGTTATTTCCCCTAAATAAAACAACAAAAACAAGTGCCGGCCTGGTCAGTGTCTACGGATATGTGAGATATTGTGGGATTGAGGGCAGCTATAAGGTGAACCACAACTACTAGCTACTTCCAAGGGAGCACATGGCTACATATATGTGCGTTATATTTGACAAAGGATGCCCAAAGAACTATGAGTTAGCTATAGAAAAGTCAGTATTGTAGATGCTTAATGCTTTGAGACTGTGGTTTGTCAGACTGAAACTTTTGACAGAGTTGTCAGATATAAAGTGAATGACCCATACAGGTCATTCACTTCATATTTTCATTTTTTATTTTCTTGTGTGTATGTAAAGCTGGCCATAGATGAATTGAAATTGAGACAGTTCAGCGGGGAGCAGCCAAATTTTGACCCCGTGTGGCTGCTTCTGCTGGACAAAATTTGATCTAACAATCAGAATGCTGTCAGAATACAATGTCCCAGCGGGGAGTATTCCTCCATGTGTGGATGGGGGAATCTGTTCATTTTTTTTTATTTCAGCCTAGTGGCTGAATGAAAAAAAGAGACCCATCTATGGCCAGTTTTATTTTCAGCTTGCTAATATGTTATATAAACGAAAAGAGACTCCGGACGACCGCACTCCTTTTCAATGCTTTTATTGACCCAAGTCCATGCATACAGACAAGAGATATGAGGTACTGCTAACGCGTATCACGCCACCCTAAGGGCGCTTACTCATAGCTAGTAAAACATAGGTATGCACACATATATATATGTAAAAATACTGATGATCACTTCCCATGTTCAACCAATCACCACACAGTCAGTCAGCTGTTGCTTAATCATTTGACGTCAATTACTTCTTAGGGCTCGTGACCTTCAACAGAGTAGGTGCGGCATGGTGCAATACACCAGAGGATCGTACGTAGACCATATGGAGACAAAAAGGTCCTCACATGCACCATCGCAGGTCCCTCTGTAATATGCAATAAGCCGACCCATCTGTGGAAGACCCAAAAAAGTACCAACATAAGTATAAAAAATTACGAATATACAAAAATGAATAAAATAAAGTTAGAATGTACAGAACAAACACAGTGTGTCAAAAAACATGATAATAAACATGACAGCAACAGGAAGCTAATACATCACTAAAAACCTGCAAGTTTCAATGGTGTACAGCTCACCTGGGAACCCTATATCTTTGATAATCATCACTTCAAAAGGTGTATCACATAAAAAAAACAACAAACGATACACCCATAGGTAAACTTCATGTATACAGACAGTAGGGTTCCCTGATAGAACATCAATCTCGATTCAAATTACTAGCCGGACCTTAGAAAACTTTGCAAGAGGGAAGTGTTGTGAGGACTCAAATGGAGGATAACTAGACCTCTATCCATCATAAAAATGGGACACATCCCACTCAAAATTAAGTCCCTCAGGCATCCTAGTGCCAAGAAAAAATATCCAAAACACTTCCCTCTTGCAAAGAAGCTTGAACTTATCCCCACCCCTGACTGGAAACATTATTTGCTCGATCGCCTGAATTCTTAGATCAGAGGTATCTTTCTGGTGTACCTCGTTCCAATGTCTAGAAACATTGGTGGGATGATTTTTACTAATATCCCTAAGGTGATCGCCCAGGCGATCACGCAATCTCCGTGTTGTGCGTCCCACGTACTGAACCATGCAATGTGTGCAAGTAATGATATAAACCACATACCTGGTGTTGCAGTTCATGAATCTACTAATGTTTGTACATTTATTGTTAGCAGTGGATTGTACAATTTCCCCTTTCTTCACAAACGGACAGCACAGACACCTGCTCCCTCCACACCTAAAGTTCCCTTTAAAACTCAGCCAATGTGGCTGCCTGGAGCTACTAGAGAAAAGACTAGGGGAGAGAGAGGAGCCTAAGGAGTTAGCCCTTCGGGACACTACTTTTAACCCTTTGTCCAGGATACGAGCATACAAAGGATCATGACATAGCACAGGAGTATGTTTGAGAACAATCTTTCTAATCTGTTGAAACTCCATACTATATGGTGTGGAAAAAACTGGACATCCACCAGACGCCGGTGGCAGACGTCTAATTCTATCACAACGCAATTTGTCAGGTGGTACCCCATCTGCAATTTTGATTGCCCTATGTATGGTCTGTGGTGAGTATCCTCTTTCTAAAAAGCGTTGTTGCATATTTATCTTTTCACGTTGGTAGTCTGACCGATTACCACATAGACGTCTTAGCCTTAAGAATTGTCCCACCGGGATCCCTCTTAATGTGTGGGCTGGATGGCAGGAATCCGCTCGAAGGAGTGAATTCCCTGCCGTCGGTTTCCTATACAGGCCCGATATGACTCTACCACCTGTGGCTGTCAGAGTTACATCCAAAAACGTGATGCTAGTGTCTTCATGACAAGCCGTAAATTTCAGGTTAAGGTCGTTATCGTTCATGTATGAAATCCATTGTTCCGGTGTGATGGAGTTTTTAGATATGACAAACAACAGATCGTTGCTAATATGTTATGTTAACAACAGGCTTCTTTCATCAAAGAAGCAAACAGGGAGGTTGGGAAACAAGAAAAGAAGATCAAGTTCACCATTCTGGTTTAAATGAACAGTGCTAAATATTAATATGAAATATTTCATATTTGTTTGACTCTAATCTCTCTCAATGAACATGGGCTATTTTTAATCCTTATGCAGCTTGCAATAGTAAATAGATAGTACGGTATATTATATTTACGTGCTTTAAACTTCTTTTTTACATTTCTTCAGTTACTTCCTGGTTTATGGCCTAGACAAATGATGCCAGGAGTCTTCAGGAGGGGAAGATGGGTTTGATCAGCTAAGCACACCTTGATGCCTGCATATTTGAGCTAAGCGCAGATGGATTCCAGGAAGTAAATGCTACATGAATCATCTGCCCTTACTCAAGATGGCTAGAAATGCTAGGGGGTGTTTTCAAAGTGATTTCTCAACAAAACAAAACATGACACAGACAGGGGCGGATGGGTGAGTTTGATTTGAATATTAAAATGTAATTACATTTTGATTTGTGGTGTTCAGATACAGCGTAATTCTGCTTTAATAATTATAAATAATTAAAGCGTAACTCCACTTTTGTTGAGAAAAAAACATTCCCCTCTGGGTGATCTATGAACAATGCAAGGATTATAACAAACTTTTTTGCAAATTTCTACCTTTCCTTATTCTGAAGAAATCCCTCTGTGTTTGTCTGTGCCTCTGTACTGAGTGGGAGAAGTTTCATTATTATTTTTTAGCTGTGCACCTGCTGGGCACTAATGAGGAAAGCTGCCGAGCCTGCACCCCTTTAGACGTGTTCCTATTAACAATCTCTCCAAAAATGAAAATTTTCTGCAAGGGATGCCTGAAATCTGACTTGTATCTTAGTCCAGACTTCTGGGAAGGTTTGTGAACCAATCACACAAGCAGGAAATGGTGTTTCTGGGGAGTGGTCAGTACACACTCTGTATACAGAACACCTCCAGGTAGCCATATTGCATTGCATCCTCAAGAACTTACTTTGGCTGCAGATTGAAAGCAAATGTAATTTTCAATAACATTCAATTACAATATGACTTGTGCCGCAATTATATGCGCTATATTATTTTTTCTTTACTTTCTATTTTTTTCCCCCACGAAATTGGAATTACCCTTTAAAGAAATGCTATACAAACCACTACATTTCCTTTGATGTGGTTTAATATAGACTTTCGTTACATGGTATCATTCTTTACAATGTTTCATACAAAGCTGTATACACCTTTGTTAGTAATACTAGTAATAATAAGACTAGAAATATGAATAAATAATTCTAAATGTATTGTATAAGATTATAGCTCAAAGCAGGCAGGGAAATAAGTCAGGTCCAGTTTCTTATATAGTTCCTTATTACATCTGATTAAGACTTGTTATTTCAGAGACCTCAAGGAATTAAAACAGCTATGGTATTTTACATTTCAGTGATTATTTGGGAATGAAAAGCAGCTTTTTACCAAAATCCTGTTAATGGTTTGGCAGTGTGTGTGTTTGGATAAAGTGCTTACTTCCAGTTAAGACTCCAGTTTTCTATACACTGTCCTACTGAGTGCTGTTAGAATGTGAGCTGGTCTAGCAATAAATGGCGGGGTCACATTTGACTGCAGTGTAACAATATGTGGGAAGAATCAAAGGATACTATCTCTTCACTATTAATTGCTGCTACAAGCAAGATCTTTATTGTGATAAGGGAAAGCACTGTGCATTTTAATAGTTACTATTACTATTCTTACTTAATATTCAAAGTTTTGTTTTTTGCTTTTGATTTGAAATTAAAGGTAATGGTTCAGTTCTACGACTCTGTTTCTATCTCAGATTGTATTTGATCCTAAACACTCAGGGTACATTCACACCAGGCGTGGAAGGACTACATGGGGTGGCTATTCCAGTACATTTCATCCACAAGACAAGGCCAAGTGCCTTGTGTCCTACCTGGCTGGTTCACACCACCTCATTATAGTAGTGTGCACTACTTCTTCAGTCAATAGAGCCTAAAGAAATGTCACTGTATGACAGTTCAATAAAGTTTTCTTTTTAAAAAAAAAAGGGTACAGTGTGATGCGCCGCTATCAGCACATCAACACTACTGTCATCCCAACACACACCAGTGACTACATTCTAACGTAGCCACTGGTGTGAATGGATTTCTAAACCAAATTTGTTGCTGCACAAGTTTCTGTAATTTCAAACAGTTAAAAAAAAATTCTGTATGTCCTGCTGTCAATGAAATCCTTTAATTGGCTTCAACAAGGACATTAGCGAATCAACGTTGGCTATTGTCTGCCTGCTTCTCCTCCCGGCAATCAGGACAGGAAGCGGGTCTTGAGACCAGATTGGCTGGGAGGAGAAGCCGGGGAAGCCGCCCACAACCTGGATGGGGTAAGTGAGGAGCTGGCAGGGGGGTTTATTTGCCACCACCACACCCAAAAAAATGGGGCACCAGCTGCCACTGCCAGCAAGGTGCATCCATAAGCACTTCCTCTCCTTGGGTGACAATGTTTAGTCAGTTTAGCTACAGTGTTGTCCCTGTTTCACCATGCTACTGGTAGATTCCATTGTAGTCACCACAGTAAAGCTGTGATGTTCAGCCACTCCAGTTGGAATTTTCCATGCACGGAGAGAAAACATGAACAAAGTAAGAAGTAAGTTGTTTTTTTCAACAAATAATGAAAATCTATTTTATTTACAGTTCTGTACAAAACCAAAGTTGGCCATACACAGATATTTTTGTTCAACCTGGAAAAGATTGCTTCACCTGTACTATACAGCACGGATGGACACGGGTGCCCGAACAGCAGCTGCATCAAATACAGCCACTGTTCAGCCTACAATTCTGCCCCCGGGTTCCTTAGGTTTTCCATTCAAAAGGTGTTGTGCGGGGGGATGCTGACAGGGCCATCCAGGAAGCAAATTTTGGTCAGGAGCCAGAAAACATTTGCTCTGTGTAAGGCAGGCCATAGATTATGCAATTTTCTTTCCTGCAGCCCCAGAATAGATAGATCTAATTGAATCGAATCTCGGCCTGTCCCTGCTGAATTGGACGAGATTCCATCCATCTATGGCCAGCTTAAGGCCAGCTTAAAGAGAAGCTCCAGGCTCCTTCTGAAAAAATAAAAAAATAAAAAATTAAGAGTTAGCAGCTACAAATACTCTGACCTTTAATATTAGGGCACTTACCTGTCCAGGAATCCAGCAGTGTCCTCACCCGAGCCGATTTTTCAATCGGCTATAGGGTGCTGGTTCCACCATCTAGATTAAGGGAAACCAGCAAGGAAGCCATGACTAAGCTCTGCAGAGTGAAACGCATTGCGGGTGTGGCCTGGCGGGAGCCAAGGCTGAGGTTGTCTCTCTCTTACCATCATAGGACTCCGTGGATGTGCAGCACCAGGGATCTTTCCTCTCTTCCTTCCAAGCCTTGTGGCTTCACAGCCGGTTTCCTAGTGTGCATGTGTGAAGTGCGCTGCGCTTTGTGAATGGGCCAGCTACAGGGGAAGGACGAGGGCGCCGAACTTCCAGCTCAGTTCATTGCGGCGAACTGAGCCGGAAGTGGGAGCGGGTACCTATCAAAACAAGGTAGCCACTCCCCCCTAAAAGGTACCAAATGTGGCAGCGGAGGGATGGGGAGGCAGAATAGCAGAACTTCTCCTTCTTCTTTTGGGTGGAGCTCTGCTTTAACTATGCACTCTGCAGCGGTGACAGGGTGCCCCTGGAGGGCTTTGTTTTTTCTGCCTCCTTGCAATGTCTTTGGTAAGGTATCATCCACTCAAGATGGACATTGTTTTCAATGACTTAGCACTGTGAAGAGAAGCATTAAAGAACAACCATTGTCTAGCACAAGCAGGAAGCAGAGCCTTTTTATGCAATGAGCAAATACGGCTGCCCCCAAGTACAGTACATACAAAATTATACATATAAACAAGGCGTTTAAAACATTACCATGTGCTGACAAGATCACTTACATAAAGCTGTTTTTTTATATATTTTATATATTTAGCTGAGAAAAATTAAAAGACTATACCTTACCTCTAAGCACCAACTCAAAACTAAATGTACATGTATGTGACTACCTTGATTTATCTGTTTTAGGTAATATTTTCAGCATATTTAAAGTGGGACCAAAAAATATCCTTAAAGTAATTGTACAGTAAATGCATAATTAAAAAAAAAATAACAAACATGTAATACTTACAGTACCAGCTCTGCAGTCCCAATCCTCCTCTTGGGGGGTTCCCCGCCAGTGTTCCTGGCTCCTCCCTCCCCGCTGAGTGCCCACCATAGCAATCCGCTTGCTAGGGGGCACTTGTGTGGGCTCGCTTCCGACCGCAGATACCAGCTGTCAGAATACAGTAGCCGCGGATGCCAGTTGTCAGAAAATTATAGCCGGCAGTGCAGAAGTGTCTAGTGTTTAGCACACTGCTACAACCAGGCCATGCAACTTCATTGTGGCTTACTTGTGACTTCATTTACAGAAGTCTATACAAGTCGTGATGGAGTCGCCCCAAAAGTAGTGCAGGTCTTTGGACTTGAGTCGCACCAATTAGGACGGTTCCATTGCAGTTAATGGGGTGCGATTTGTCATGCAACTTTGAACTTTCAAGTCGCATGACATGTTGCGGCAGTGTAAACTGAGCCTAAATGGGAGAACCAATTTAGCCAGCAGGGCTGAACAGGAGAAATGCAGTGTATGGCTATCTTTACTTTTACAATACAGCATATAAATAAATCCAGCATTAATTCTGTTGCTGAGTTTAAAAGATGTACAAGGCAGGGCCCGCAAAGAGGAGGGTTGTATACCCACCTGACTATTCCTCTGATCTTTAGTCTGTTCAAGAGCTATGGTCACCAAATCTTTACTTTTGACACTTAAAGGGTTGTTGAATTTCACGACCACCTCCTTCCCAATTGCACACTGCGGTTCCATCTGTGACCCCAATCCATCTACTTTGTTCTGTAGTGATGCCAGCAGAAGGAACTAGAGCATGCAGCAGGGGACCAGCATTGTCACCAGAAAGGTGTCAGATGTAAAGGTGAATAAATGGCTGGAGGGACAGGTGGTATAAACTCTCTTTTTTTGCAGGTCCTGCTGTGTGATATTTTTGAACTCAGCTTTAGGTAGTCATGCCTCTTCTGCATACTGCCATGACCAGAAACATCCATCAAGCTGAGTGGCTGTAAAACAATCTAGTGGCACTTTGAAGCCTGTAATCATTAGACTGGATGCACTTTCAGAACACTTCTGATAAATTACTTCTTTCTATTGTGCAATTCTAACTACAAATATGCTCAGTTACACACAGTCCTCTAGTGGGCAAATTTGAGTACTACGTTGTATTAAACAAAAATGCACTGTGTACAATGAACATGAAAGCAAAGCATCCACATCACCTTGACATCTCCAGACTGAAATATTTTTCATAGAGCAAAGGCTCTTAACAAAAAAAAACACCTGAGAAAAGAAAATAGTAACAAAAGTGTGGACATGATCAATTATATTATCAGAATCCCTAGATTGGTTTAAATGCCACTTTTTTCTGGGTTCTCTCAATCAGTTTTTTTTCTTTATGTATTGTAATTGATAGACTACCCCTCCTCAATATCCTACACTTCATTCTCAGCAATGTACAATGGAAAACTTAACCAGTGACATATTAAGAAGATATTAAAAAAACGTCGGCACTCCAATCCAATTTGTCAGTATTGTGCAAAGGTCAATGCATATAGCAACTGGTTAGAATTTATCTCCTACTGGTCTGACTTCAGGAAAGCAAAAACTGAGTGGTCATTATAGGTTACTGTGTATTCTGAGTTAAAGTGACACTAAATGATAATCTTACTCTAAAAATAATCTGTACACATCCACTACTTAATGGCACTGTAATCTACTTTTCATTAAAATTGTTTTTCTGCCTCCTTGTCACATCCTCTGTGAGCTCCCGAACCTCTTCTTTTCCACGTCACTTCTCTTGTTTTGAAATGAGCAGTTTATGTTCACTATTCTATACACACTACAGATCCCATAGTCCATAGTTCATCTCGGCAGGGAGGGAGACTACGTTCCTACATACAGTGGGACCATGAAGAACAAACTTAGCCACCCTCTAATAGGAAGTCAGATCACAGAAATTGGAGATTTTGAAGTGAGCAGTAGCAGGGACATTTTTGAAGATAACTTTTTACAGCAGAGTTTGGTGTATTGCTTTTATAGGCCAACGTAAAAGCATATTCAGCAAAACAAAACTAGTAAACATGTTACTATATATTTTTTCACCTATTTATTGTATATAGCACCAATAGATTACACAATGGGACTTATTTTCAATGTAATTAATAGGAAAGAGATCATAAATCGTTTTTTACTTCCCAGAAAATGTGACATTACAATGCGCATAAAGCCATTCAGTCTCTGCCTCTCAAGGAGCTCACAATCTACCATTTCTACCATGCTCGGTGGGAACCCATGTAAAAATGGTGCAGTACTTACAAACACCATGCACATAGCATCCTTGGCAAGGTAAGAGCACTAACCACTTAGTCACTCTACGCATTCTACACAAACAAAATACATGACAAAGCTACTGTCATCTTGTAATATATGCAAAGTGACATTAAACAATATCCTTAAAGTGGTAATAAACACTGGATTTTTTTTTAGCTATAGGTAAGCTTATATTAAAGCTTAAATCTATAAAGTGCAGCGCTATGCTAAATAGAACGTCACATATCATAAATTATCATTTCAACACACTGTTCAGATTCAGTTCATAAATGTCCTTTAAATGGTAAAACTCTTAGGTGTAAAAAATATCCTCAGAGCCGACATTCACTGCCGCCCACCTTATAACTGCAGGCTAAAAAGCCTTAGAAGTACCTTCCCCTCTGGGGTTTTAGTCCTTGCAAAGGTCCCGTAGGTATGATCAGCCGGATATCCTCAGTGTATATGTAGAAAAAAAGACAGGGTACACATCTAATGTTGCGCGGTGAATGTCGCGCAACATTGGCAGGTTCACTAAAAGCCGGCCAACATTCAGCCCGTGTGTATGGTAGCCAGTCTGACAAAAGCTATGAAATGCCTCACCAGTGTGACCTGAGTGTTCTGGCGGGGGGCCGTCCCCCTGTCAGAACACAAAAGAACAGCAGGGGAGATAGCTGCACTAATGTTGGACTGTTAGTACAGCAGCTCCAACCAGAGCCGTCAGTACTAGTGGTGTGTACCAGGCTTTAGTTGCAGTCATGTGCACTGTTCTTTTGCACAATACACATCCCATAGTCCATAATCAATATATTAAGAATATATAATTGAATATGCTTATATTTGTGTTGTATATTAGCTCTGGATTTATTCATTGGCATGCCTCAGCAACCCTTTTAAAACTATGAAAGCCATTAAAACAAAATATTTTATTGCTAATCACCAGGGGCGGCCCGTCCATTAAGGGCGCACGGGCGCCACCCCCTCTATCAAAGCCTTCCCTATACGAATAATGGATATGTTCAGGCATAGCATGAATCTATCCAGGGCCACCCCCTATGGCTCTAATCAGGTGCTTCAAAAACACACCCATGCCGCTGTAATTCATGCGCCTGGCGTCCTGAAAGGGGCCGGACGCATGAATTACAGCAGCATGGGTGTTTTTTTGAAGCACCTGATTAGAGCCATAGGCTCTAATAGGCTTCAAAATAAGGTGGACTCATGGCGCAGAGCATTGTGCTCGAAGCTCACCCAGGTGTGTTAGAAAAGCAAATGAATATTCGCTTTTCTAACACTGAATCGCCTCTCCGCCTATCATGTAGCGCGGGTCTGATACTCATTTCCCGATTGGCTGACAGGTCAGGTGATCCTATTGGACGCCTAAGAGGGGGTGCACGGGGTAGGCAGCCTTGATCCACACCATGGAGGAGAAAGAAAGCTGCCACTCTCTGGACATGCTGCCTGCCCGCCCCCTTCCTAGATGGGGTAAGTGTGGGGCCAACTGTCCTCCTGGGGGGGGGGGTTGCCACGACTGACCGTGGGGGTGGCTGTTTGCCGCCCCCACCAAAAGAAAAAAACACCAGCCGCCACTGCTAATCACTGAGAGATAACATCATGATCAGTGAGGTCAGGGGCCTTTCTAGGGTCCTTATAGACCAGGAGCACCTCTGGACATACAGATTAAAATGTCGATGGAGGCTGGTAGGATACCATGATGACCACTTTGGATCATATTTAAAACTAATATAACCTTTTTACTGATAATGAATTGGTATAAACCGTTAATGTTACATTATGATGACCAAATAAATACTGTAGATTGAAAAGTAGGTACAATAAAAAATGTTCCGAAACTGTACAACACATAGAATGTATCAGCTTCATATCTCAGAGGAGACCTTGGCATTCAGTAGAAGACTTGGGGCAGGTAGTCGCCTATGGAGGAACATCCCCACCTTGATTTGTTTCCCCTGTGGAATATGTCACATTAGAGACAGGCTTCATAAGATGAGCTGCTGCTTGTTTAAGAAATAGATGAAGTGATGAAGGAAGTCTATGTGGCTCATTACATGATAAGTAAGTCATTAATTAGTTGACTGGACGGCTCCTTCTTACCTTCATATACTTCATTTTTACCTTCATGTGGTATATGAAGAATACAAGCGAATGCAAGGATACTGGATGTCTTCAGTGCTGACTGACCTTTGGGTACACTGATGACAAAAGGAGAATTTTTGGGTTGGTTCGTGTTTGTCTGACGTAAAGTTGCTGAGTGAAGTCCAGGCCACATCTGATGAACTTTCCAACAATCTTTTGTTCTTAGAGATTTCTGGAAGTGCCTTAAAATTGACTTCCTGCTTCCTGAAGAATGGGGAGTAAATGGACAAGAGAGAAAGAGGAGAGGATGTGTGGATAGAAGGGGAGGGGGACAATGATGAAGAAAGAAAACATGAAAAGATAACACTTTTAACATTAAGAGAAAGAATTGCTCATTTACTGTCTAAAAATAATGTCTGATTGCGTGTGGGATTAAAGGAGAAGTGCACCCAGACCAGACAGTCCCTTCATGAATCTATTGTGTGGACAGTTTTTTTTTAACCTGTGCCTTTTTTGTTCCTGGGTATATAACTTTACATTACATGTCACACTTGTTATACTTGTTACTTGAAGCTTTTAAATATTCCAAGTAGTCCTACTTCTTATCAACCAGAGTATGAGGTCCATCACAGGATCCTGTTACACGTATTTATACTCAAGTTACATAGTTACATAGTTACTAAGACTGCAAGGTTAAAGCTGAACCCCAGGCAAATGCACAGATGAAATATACATGTGGGAGCTGTGATATCTGCCAAATTATTGCATCCCGGTCTATACAGACCTGAGATTTACACAGCTCTACCATGCAGCACAGCCCTGTCTGCAAGAGTAGGAGACCTGATGCTTCTCTGCTGCAGTTAAAAACCATCTCTGGCAAACTAGAACATTATCCCTTGACGTGGGCCTGTGCCTGCGCTGCAAGGATCAATTACTTGTTTAGGTCTAGGGGGACATACAAATGTAGCGCCCCCATAGTATAGGGGCGTTTTTCTAGCAGGGTTTGCTAGATGAGTTAAATTTAGTCAGGCCTGAGTGTAAGAGCAGGCCTGAATGTTTTGATCTGGGCAGGGAGGAGTGGCTCATGGAGGATTGAGTGGACTTGACAGATGAGGTCACCAGAACTTCCCACTTCTTTCTAGAAACCTGGGGAAGGTTTCTGGCCAGAGAGCTGGGAGATAGGTTGAGCCAACCGGATAGGGCTGCCACCTCATCCCTTTAAACCTGAACACATATGAATTACACAGGTTCTGAGGCTAATTTATTGCAGGTAAGGCACCAAGTGAGTTTAATTACAACCTTAATCAGCCACAGAACCTGTGTAATTCATATGTGTTCGGGTTTAAAGGGATGAGGTGGCAACCCTACAACTGGAGTGTTCTAAGGAGCCCTGACTAATCCCCAAGCCAGATTGGCAGGGAGCAGGCCTCTCTAAATACTCTGAGTCAGCCCAATCTGGGCAGGAGAAGTGTCAGGTGGAAGTCTGGAGATATAGCAGAGGTGCTGTGGAGGCCTCTCACCCTAGGGTTGCCACCTGTCCAGGATTCACCCAGACAGTTTGGGTTTTGAATTGTGTGTCTGGGTTTCAGTCCACCTGAAACCTGGACACAATGTTCTGACAGGAATGTGGCTCTGAAAAGGGCCTGATAGGAGGGTAAGGGGGCACTATGCATGCCAAATTCTATTCTCTTTGGAGCACCCTAAGGTGTCCCAGGTCTGCTACAAAAAATGTTTTTGCTGTGCACCGCTAAAGTGTTCGGGTTTGGCTTGAAGAAAAAGTGTCAACCCTAGGTCAAACCCCATCTGGAGGGGGTGACCTTGTGGCCTGGAGGTCCGGGTGCAGCCAGGAGTGGTGGGGATTCCTGCAGTCACACAAGGGAACAGGAGAACAGCGGAGGTTCTACATAGTGAGAGACTTTAAAGTGATCCACCGGTTTGGTGAGTGACAGTCCTTGGGAAGAAAGTGCTGGAGCAGGCTGGGAGAGGATTAGTAGACAGTCTGTGGAAGCCTTGGGAGCCAGTTCAGGGAAAGGTGAGTCACTGGAGTGCTGGAGAGTTGTGAGGAGTAACAGTCTGCACAGTCTGCAAAGGGAAGGTCTGCAGTAAAAGTGTGCATATACAGGAGTGTATATGGAGTTCATGTACTATAATTCTTTGGGCATCCCGCAGTCATCCTTTATTCCCATCCAAGTTATTTTCCCTAAATAAAACAACAAAAACAAGAGCCGGCCTGGTCAGTGTCTACGGATGTGTGAAATATGGTGTGATTGAGAGCAGCTATAAGGTGAACCTCTATTACCAGCCACTCTAAAGGGAGCACATGGCTACACAAAAGATCTACTTACCCGATCCTCTGCACCACTAGACTGGTTCCCCCAGTGTCTTCTCCTCCGTGCTTCAGTGGTCTAAGGTCAAGACATCATTAAGACCAATGCTGGGTCCATATATCTGGGTCCATAGATGAATATCACTTTTGAGACAAAGAAAGGTACTGAGAACTGATTCATCAGCCCCTTTCTCTGCATTCTCAGCTGCACAGAATGAATGAACAGGAATAGCTCTGTACAGGGCTTCCCATTCATTCATTAACTGAGGCATAGTAAACACACTTTAAAAAAGAACAGTCAGTGATCGGTACCAACAAGGAAGAGGACCAGTAAACGATACATTTATGAGTTCCTTCTCCACTCTCCATCCTGACAGATCCCCCGGTAGCACTGCAGAGGGGCAGGGGGGGGGGGGGCAGGTAAGCACACAGGGGCCCAGGGCAGCAGGACAGCTGGGTCTATATACCTGGGTCGTAACCAGAATTACTACAGAACTGGAATCTGGTGACTTCGTGCCTCCTCTTCTGTGACCCC
>BLSH010448246.1:534272-560903 GCA_018402905.1 Glandirana rugosa | reverse complement strand
GCTTCATAAGATGAGCTGCTGCTTGTTTAAGAAATAGATGAAGTGATGAAGGAAGTCTATGTGGCTCATTACATGATAAGTAAGTCATTAATTAGTTGACTGGATGGCTCCTTCTTACCTTCATATACTTCATTTTTACCTTCATGTGGTATATGAAGAATACAAGCGAATGCAAGGATACTGGATGTCTTCAGTGCTGACTGACCTTTGGGTACACTGATGACAAAAGGAGAATTTTTGGGTTGGTTCGTGTTTGTCTGACGTAAAGTTGCTGAGTGAAGTCCAGGCCACATCTGATGAACTTTCCAACAATCTTTTGTTCTTAGAGATTTCTGGAAGTGCCTTAAAATTGACTTCCTGCTTCCTGAAGAATGGGGAGTAAATGGACAAGAGAGAAAGAGGAGAGGATGTGTGGATAGAAGGGGAGGGGGACACTGATGAAGAAAGAAAACATGAAAAGATAACACTTTTAACATTAAGACTAAGAATTGCTCATTTACTGTCTAAAAATAATGTCTGATTGCGTGTGGGATTAAAGGAGAAGTGCACCCAGACCAGACAGTCCCTTCATGAATCTATTGTGTGGACAGTTTTTTTTTAACCTGTGCCTTTTTTGTTCCTGGGTATATAACTTTACATTACATGTCACACTTGTTATACTTGTTACTTGAAGCTTTCAAATATTCCAAGTAGTCCTACTTCTTATCAACCAGAGTATGAGGTCCATCACAGGATCCTGTAACATGTATTTATACTCAAGTTACATAGTTACTAAGACCGCAAGGTTAAAGCTGAACCCCAGGCAAATGCACAGATGAAATATACATGTGGGAGCTGTTCTATCTGCCAAATGATTGCATCCCGGTCTATACAGACCTGAGATTTACACAGCTCTACCATGCAGCACAGCCCTGTCTGCAAGAGTAGGAGACCTGATGCTTCTCTGCTGCAGTTAAAACCATCTCTGGCAAACTAGAACATTATCCCTTGACGTGGGCCTGTGCCTGCACTGCAAGGATCAATTACTTGTTTAGGTCTAGGGGCACATACAAATTTAGCGCCCCCATAGTATCGGGCGTTTTTCTAGCAGGGTTTGCTAGATGAGTTAAATTTAGTCAGGCCTGAGTGTAAGAGCAGGCCTGAATGTTTTGATCTGGGCAGGGAGGAGTGACTCATGGAGGATTGAGTGGACTTGACAGGTGAGGTCACCAGAACTTCCCACTTCTTTCTAGAAACCTGGGGAAGGTTTCTGGCCAGAGAGCTGGGAGATAGGTGGAGCCAACCGGATAGGGCTGCCACCTCATCCCTTTTAACCCCAAACACATATGAATTACACAGGTTCTGAGGCTAATTTATTGCAGGTAAGGCACCAAGTGAGTTTAATTACCACCTTAATCAGCCACAGAACCTGTGTAATTCATATGTATTCGGGTTTAAAGGGATGAGGTGGCAATCCTACAACTGGAGTGTTCTAAGGAGCCCTGACTAATCCCCAAGCCAGATTGGCAGGGAGCAGGCCTCTCTAAATACTCTGAGTCAGCCCAATCTGGGCAGGAGAAGTGTCGGGTGGAAGTCTGGAGATATAGCAGAGGCGCTGTGGAGGCCTCTACCAGGGAGATCACCCTAGGGTTGCCACCTGTCCAGGATTCACCCAGACAGGGCCTGATAGGAGGGTAAGGGGGCACTATGCATGCCAAATTCTATTCTCTTTGGAGCACCCTAAGGTGTCCCAGGTCTGCTACAAAAAATGTTTTTGCTGTGCACCGCTAAAGTGTTCGGGTTTGGCTTGAAGAAAAAGTGGCAACCCTAGGTCAAACCCCATCTGGAGGGGGTGACCTTGAGGCCTGGAGGTTTCTGGTGCAGCCAGGAGTGGTGGGGATTCCTGGAGTCACACAAGGGAACAGGAGAACAGCGGAGGTTCTACACAGTGAGAGACTTTAAAGTGATCCACCGGTTTGGTGAGTGACGGTCCTTGGGAAGAAAGTGCTGGAGCAGGCTGGGAGAGGATTAGTAGACAGTCTGTGGAAGCCTTGGGAGCCAGTTCAGGGAAAGGTGAGTCACTTAGGAAATGCAGGTCGGTGGGACCTGCAAGAGAAAGGCCCGGCTAGCACCCAAGTGCTTTTGCTACACATTCAGGGGTCTGTGATGCCTGGCCTATAATGGGTGTTCAGGACGTTCTGCTGAGAGTAGGCCTCGTCATGTGCTAGCCGTGGTGAAGAGAAAGGAACAGAGAAGCTTGATAAATTTCCTTTTAAGCTGGAAACTAAGTTAAGTGCTGGACAGAAGTAATGGAGTGATGATTTACTAGGTTCAGTGCTGGAGAGAGAACTGTAGGAGAAACGGGCAGCAAGTTGAGTGTTGGAGAGTTGTGAGGAGTAACAGTCTGCAGAGGGAAGGTCTGCAGTAAAAGTGTGCATTTACAGGAGTGTATATGGAGTACTATAATTCCATGGGCATCCCACAGTCATCCTTTATCCCCATCCAAGTTATTTTCCCTAAATAAAACAACAAAAACAAGAGCCGACCTGGTCAGTGTCTACAGATGTGTGATATATGGTGTGATTGAGAGTAGCTATAAGGTGAACCACTACTGCCAGCCACTCTCAAGGGAGCAGATGGCTACACAAGAGATCTACTTACCCGATCCTCTGCACCACAAGACTGGTTCCCCCAGCATCTTCTCCTCCGTGCTTCAGTAGTCTAAGGTCAAGACATCATTAAGACCAATGCTGGGTCCATAGATGAATGAATATCACTTTTGAGACAAAGAAAGGTACTGAGAACTGATTCATCAGCCCTTTTCTCTGCAGCCTCAGCTGCACAGATAGAATGAACAGGAATAGCTCTGTACATTAACTGAGGCATAGTAAATACAGTTTTAAAAAAAATCAGTCAGTGATCGGTACCAACAAGGAAGGGGACCAGTAAACTATACATTTACGAGTTCCTTCTCCACTCTCCATCCTGACAGATCCCCCAGGGAGGGGGCAGGGAAGCACACAGGGCCCCAGGGCAGCAGGACAGGGATAGGAAGGGGGCGGCACCGCATGGGGTTCCTCTATATGCTGCCACCCCCGCCACCCTCCTATCCAGGCATACAGGGGGACGTGACTCCTGTACGCATGCCCCTGTGTTATATCATAACTGACTGCAAGATTGAATGAGGTTTGTTGGTGTCTTTGTGCAGCATATTGTATCCCCTCATACTTTCCTGCTTTCTGTATTTATCATAAGACAACCTGCACCTTTACATTTCTATGAGACACTGAATCTACCAGAACACCTTGAGTGGTGCTATAAGTGGTGTAGGGTATAGTGAAAATGAATACAGGTGTTTTTGGCACACATATATTACAGTAATGCAGCAGTGTGACCTGACCCTAAAGGAGGAGTTTGACCTTACCCCTCCTACCTTTCAAGCCCCCCAACATATTAACCACTTAAGGACCGGAAGGATTTCCCACGTTAGGACCAGAGCACTTTTTGCGATTCGGCACTGTGTCACTTTAACTGACAGTTGTGCGGTTGTGCGATGATGTACCCAAACAAAGTTTGCATCCTTTTTTCCCCACAAATAGAGCTTTCTTTTGGTGCTATTTGATCCCCTCTGCGTCATTTCTGATCACCGCTATAAACAAAAAAAGAGTGACAATTTTGCAAAAAAAACATTTCTTACTTTTTGTTAAAATACAAATCCAAAAAAAAATATAAAAAAAACAAATTTATTCATCAGTTTTGGTCAATATATATTCTTCCTCATATTTTTGGTAAAAAGAAAAAAAATCGCAATTGGCGTTTATTGATTGTTTGCGCAAAAGTTGCCACTTTACAAACCATGAAAATTAATTTCTGTCGTTTTTTTTTTTACTAGTAATGGCAGCGATCTGTGATTTTTATCAGGACTGCGATATTGCAGCGGATATGTTGGATATTTTTGACACTTTTTTGGGACCAATGCCATTTATACAACGATCGTAAATTTATATATCCACTGATTACTGTGTAAATGTCATTGGCAGTGAAGGGGTTAACCTGCAGGGGGAGATCTAGGGGTTAACTGTGTTCCCTAGGTGTGTTCTAACTGTGAGGGGGCTGTTCTGCCAGGGGCATAAGAGATCTAACTGATCCCAGTGACAGGGATCAGTAGATCTCTTACATGCTGCCTGACAGAGCGGGTTCCCCATTTTTCTTCTCTGCCAGGCAATCGCGGCTCGCTGGCGGAGATCAAGTCCACCAGAGTGTGGCGGGCACTGCAAGTTTGCAATGTTTAAAGTGTCATTAAACTCAAAAACCAACATTTTATATACTGCAGCTTATCAGTTCTTAAAGTGGAAGAAAAGTCTAACTCTTTTCTTAAAAAGGTTCCCTTCCCCTCCTCTTACCTAGCTTGCATACCCTGTATAAAAATAGCGCTGTATATTTACTTATTTTTAATTAAGTCCAGTCCAGTCATGTAATCCAGCAGCTCAGGCTCCCTTGTATCGTGTGTGGCTTCTGCAGGGGAGGAGAAGAAGTGGCGACAATGGCTGGGCCATGGGAGCCTATGGGGAATGCCAAGGCTCCCAGAATTTACAGCCATTGTCACACGCTCCCTTACACAGGGATACCTGAGCTGCTGAATCATGTGACCGGGCTGGACTGGTTTAAAAAACGTAAAGTGTTACTAAACCCAAGACCCTGCAATCACTATATCTGGTCTCCCACAGTACACAGATCATGGAAATGCAATTATTTTAGTAAATATAAACTCCTAAATATCTTTTCTTAACAGTAGTATATAGCAGTCTTATGACTTCTATCAGAGTCTGGTTAAAGCTTTTAGGGGGAGTTTTCATTCTACTCTGACTGTCCTATGAGGCTGCAGGACCCCTGACCCTCTGTCTGGACAGTGCTGATTGGCCCTGTGCTAATCACATGCACCCTTCCAATAAAATAATTTAAAAAATCCTCTCTAGCAAGACACATCAAAGTGAGCATGTGCAAAGTGCCCCCAAGTCTCTGTGCTGTCAGCAGATGGATTGGGGACTGCGGAAGAAGGGGAGGATTAGAGAAGACAGGATCAAACAGCCTTTTTACACAATGCGGAGGATTAACCCCTTAGGTTTCACAGTGCGTATACCAAGCATGCTTTACGGCAGGGATATGCAATTAGCGGACCTCCAGCTGTTGCAAAGCTACAAATCCCATTATGCCTCTGCCTTGGGGTGTCATGCTTGTGGCTGTCAGAGTCTTGCTATGCCTCATGGGACTTGTAGTTCTGAAACATCTGGAGGTCCGCTAATTGCATATCCCTGCTTTACTGCATATACAGACTGATTTTACTGTTGTTTAGTAAACTAAAGTAGAACTATAAGCAAAATGTTTTTTTTTTTTTCATTTTGGATAGAGGAAGGGAGGATTATAACCCGTCAGGTTTTTTCGCTTTTTGTGTCTCATTGCGGAGATTTCCCTTCACTTCCTGTCCCATAGTCAAACAGGAAATGAGAGGAAATCCCTGCAAATTAAAGTGGTTGCAAACTTTAATCTTTTACTTGTACCTATAGGTAAGCCTACAATAAGGCTTACCTATAGGTACTGTAAATATCTTTACTATATATGCAGCCAATGACGTCAATGGCACATGTGCTCTGAAGGAACGGCCACCAGTGCCGTTCCTTCAGAATCCTCTGCCGTGGACGGCAGTTCCCCCGCACATGCGCGGGAGTGACGTCATCGCGGTTCCAGCCAGTCACACAGTCGAAATCTGCTGACCCGGAAGGAAGACAGATGAAGATGGAAGCGACCTCCAGCAATGTGATGGCTTTGTTTTCAGGTAGGTTTCACATAATGTGCTAATATGCAATGCACACTAGCACATTATGGCTTTACCATGCAGGCCAGAAGAAAAAAGAAGGCACCCAGCAGTTTACAACCGCTTTAAGGGAATTTCTTGGGGACCCCCGGTCAACAGAACTAGTGTCCCAATTGGAAGATTTTCCCTCTATTACTCTTCTGGGGACAACCCAAAATGTAGGATTTTCTTTTACTTTCACTTTCTGTTTCAATATTTTTCATTACATTTTTTCAAGAATAGGGTCCACCATGCAGGTGGAGCATATCAAAATATTAAGAACAGGTATAAAAGAGGAATCAAATATTATACCACCAGCTATGTCCGACACAAAAGGCATGCCATATAAATTAGAAATTCAACATAAAGAAAAAAGTTCTAATAGAGCAAACAGCAATCCCACTCAGAAAACCCTCCACTGGGGGAACATTAGAACCCATACTTTGCCACCGCCCACCAGCTCGCTGGCATGGGCCGTGAGTATACGTAATGTGCAACCACAAGTGGAAGCAACACAACTAAATGAAAAGAGAAGTGAGAATCCAAGAAGGAAAAGGGGGAAGAGGGGGGAGGAGGGGGAATTAAAAGGAAGAAAACACAAAGAAAGATAAGGAACAAAAGAAGAGAAAGAGGGGAAGAAGAAAGAGACAAAGCAAAAGGAGAAAGGACTGTCCAAATGCCATCCTCCACTTCTCAGTCAACTGGAAGTTGGAGATATTTAATCCAAGGACCCCAAACACGGTCAAACATAGCAGTCTTGTCCTGCAAGATACTGACCAGCTTTTCGTTGAGCATGATCTTACTTTCACTTTCAATAATAACAGTAAGGCTTCATACACACGGGCGTTTTGAAAAAAACAAGCTGTAACGTCGGGACCAACGCCAGGAAAAAATCGGCGTTAAAAACGCGATTTCATCTGCGTTTTACATTGGCGTTAATGCGCGTTTTTGATCGTCAGCGCTAAGTTGTGTTTTGTTTGAAAAGACATCACTCTGCTATTTTTGGCTAAAAACGCTGGTTAACATCGCTATGGTGCTAATGCGCGTTATTGAGCTCTAGCGCTGCAGCTTCAGAACGCGCTGGTCGTGGGTTCAGCTTACAAACGCTAACGCCAATTACAGCTCAGAAACGTCAGTGTGTGTATGGGGCTATTGAATAACATGGAGATGCGTTTTAAGCTGCAAAAACCACTGAAAAACGCCTGTGTGTATGGGGCCTTAACAGGAGAAATAGAGAGGGTGAATATCCATGACAGAAAGACAGCAATAAAAACTGACATGTGTTCTAATCAGTGGTGTATCATCCATGGGTGCAGGGTGTTCACTGCACACATTCCCCCGAGGGGGGGCACTGTGACCCACACTGCAGACATGGATGGTCTCCTGGTTCACAGCCGGGGATGATCGGTGCAGCGGGAAGGATGGCTGTGAGCACCGATCTCCCTGTATGGCTTTTCAGCTGACAGCCGCTTCTCCTCCTTTCCCTCCCATGGCTGTCAGCTGAAAAGCCATACACAGCCATCTCTGCCACTGCACTGATCAGCCCCAGCTGTTCCCTGTGTGCTCCTCCTCCGGCCCCTGTGTGCTCTTCCTCCGCCCCCTGTATGCTCCGGCCACTCCTCCAGTCCGTTGTCCTCCTCCTCCGCCCCTCGTGTGCTCCAGCCGCTCCTCCGGTCCCCTGTCCTCCCCCTGCCATTCCTCTGGCCCCCTGTCCTTCTCCTCTGTCCCCCCTCATGGCCCGCAGCCGGATTCTGTCCTCTCCTCTCCCGCCAGCTGCTGGGGGGATGTGTCAGGATGGAGAGCACAGGAAGGGGGCCGGTAAGTATGTCATTTACCTGCCCCTTCCTTTTCTGAATTTGACACAGTGAGCGATTGCTACCGATCGCTCACTGTGTCTTTTGATAACTGAGCGGAGTAAGTTCTGCATCAGTTTATGACTGAATAGGAGCCTCTGTCTACTGTTCATTCATTTCTATGCTGAGACAGCAGAGAAAAGGACTGGGGAATCTGTGTCCTCAGTCTCTTTCTCTGTCTCAAAGGCCACCCAAAGCCCACCAACAGGGCTAATAAAAAAATTGCAATAAATATTTAGAAAGTAATTGGAAAAAAATATAAGATAAAAAAACTACTGACAAAATCCCCCCCCCCCCCACCCTGCAATACCGACACTGTCTACTGCCCCACCCCCTCCCCCCAAAAGGCATTGTGAAAAACATTAACAAACTAAATTGAAAAAAAATAAATACATAAAAATAAAAAACTACTGACACCATCCACTGCCCTACTGACACCGTCCACTCCCCCCCCCTCCCTCCCAATGATTGTGAGAAAAAAATATGGAAATAAATTGTAAAAAATTATTTAAAAAATAATAAAAATAAAAATAAATCTGACTCTGCCCATTGCTCTACTGACACCATCCGCTGCCCCACTGACACCATCAAAAAAGTCAGTCCCAAAAAAGCATTTTGAAAAAATTTAAAAAAATGACTAAAAAATTAAATTGTAAAAAAATAATAAAGTAAAATAATAAAAATAAAAACTACTGACCCCATCCACTGCCCCACTGACACCATCCTGTACATACTACCCACGGCTGTACACTCTGCACTCCTCTCCTGCACATACTACCCACCTTCATACACTGCACACTCCTCTCCTGCGCATACTACCCACCTTCCTACACTCCACACCCCTCTCCTGCACATACTACCCACCACCATACACCCCACACTCACTCCTCTCCTGCACATACTACCCATCTCCATACAATCCACACTCCTCTCCCTGCGCATACTACCCACCTTCATACACTCCGCACTCCTCTCCTGCACATACTACCCACTTCCATACACTCCGCACTCCTCTCCTGCACATACTACCCACCGCCATACACTCCGCACTCCTCACCTGCACGTACTACCCACCTCCATACACTCCTTACTCTTCACCTGCACATTATACCCACCTAAATACATTCTGCACTCCTTACCTGCACATACTACCCACCTCCATACAATCCTTACTCCTCACCTGCACATGCTACCCACCCGTGCCACATTTTTTTAAATAATTCCCTAGGGCCCACTTTTTATCTTGCACACGGGCCCACTCATTTCATGATACGCCCCTGGTTCTAATCCACCTCCACTACAAAACGTAAAAAAAAGTTCTGCCTTTAGTTATACTTTAAGTATGTATATACAGTAAGTATGGATAAAAGCTGACCATTGTAAACACCCCATCAGTGCTAAATTATTTGTCGCAATCCACTAACTCATGGTTGGGCTGGACAGCTTGGTCTGTTAAAGGAAGTTGAAAATTAACAGACTTAAGCCTCATACACATGGGCGTATGAAAAATAAGCAAAAGTTGGGCCCGACGTCAGGTAAAAATCTGTGTTTTTTTCAGCGTTTTGCATCGGCGTTAATGAGCATTAATGCACATTAGTGAGCGTCGGCGTCAATAGGCGTTTTAAAAAAGAAAAACATTCTCCTGCTATTTTTTTAACCTGAAAACGTCGGCATCAAAGACGCAGGTTAACGTTGGTACGGCGTTAGTGATCGCTTTGCGGCGTCAGCGTCAAAAACGTCACAGCCTTGGAACGTCCTGGCCGCGGGTTCTACTTTCAGCTCACTAACGCCGACGCCATCTACAGCTCAAAAACGTCTGCGTTTTTAAGGGGCCATTGAATAACATGGAGAGCTGAAAAAACGCTAAAAAACTTGGCTGTAAAAAACGCCTGTGTGTATGAGGCCTTATTGTCAGGAACCTTGCAAGTGCTCACTTTCGTGCAGCAAGTGCACACCTTGATAAAGTCCTATGCTCACGAGCATGTGCATGTCCCTGCACATGTGCACAAACTTGCAGCATGACAATAAGCACTTGCTACCCAATGTTCCTGACACATACTGACCAGATCAGCAGGTGAAAATAAAGAAAAAAAAATGAATGCAGGCATCATGCAGAGAACTAGTAAGCTGCAATGTAATCACATTTTTGTTTTTGGGTTTATTATGACTTTAAATGAACAAATATTTGCACAATTTTCATCTCCTGGAGGCTTGCTTTACAAGGCAGTGCATAATTCACAAATATATACAAATCTAGGGACGTGGCACACATAAGATAATGGTGTCACACAACTTAAATGCACTAGACTAGGCATCATTGAATCAGGATAATCACAAATTTGATTGAATCTTGGCATGCAGATCTGTCTGGTCCCATGAGAATAATGCAGTTCAGGAATTCAGGCAATGGTTATCCTATTGTTTTCATGTGAAATATAAGAAGAATGCAACATCTATGGAATGCTTGAGATTCATGACAGATGTCCTAGGGATGTATTTGCCACTAGAGGGTAGCACACACACATACTACAGGTATTCTGTATATTTTGACTAAGTGTAAAGGTCTGGTCTGATGCCACCCTGTGAACCTATTATCATCAAAAACCAAAAGAAAATCTGTGCTTATAAACACAAAAACCTACTCATAGGTGAAAATGTGTTATAAATCACAACTCAGCATTAAATAAAATGTAAACAGAAAGCCGCCAACATAAATAACCACATACAGATATTAGTAATAATCTAAAACTTACATGTAAAGCACTATACTCAGTGTTAACAGACATCAAATATACAGTTGTGCTCATAAGTTTACATACCCTGGCAGAATTTATGATTTCTTGGCCATTTTTCAGAGAATATGAATGATAACACAAAAACATTTCTTTCACTCATGGTTAGTGTTTGGCTGAAGCCTTTTATTATCAGTCAACTGTGTTTACTCTTTCAACCACTTAAGGACCGGAAGGATTTCCAGCTTTAGGACCGGAACCCTTTTTGCGATTCGGCACTGCGTCGCTTTAACTGAAAATTGCGCGGTCATGCGACCTTGTACCCAAACTAAATTTGCATCCTTTTTTTCCCACAAATAGAGCTTTCTTTTGGTGGTATTTGATCACCGCTGCGTCATTTCTGATCACCGCTATAAACAAAAGAAGAGCGACAATTTTGCAAAAAAAAAAACAAATTTCTTACTTTTTGCTAAAATACAAATCCAAAAAAAATATAAAAAAAACATTTTTTTCATCGGTTTTGGCCGATTTATATTCTTCGTCATATTTGTGATAAAAAAAAATCGCAATCGGCGTTTATTGATTGGTTTGCGCAAAAGTGGTCGCGTTTACGGATGATGAGAATTCATTTTTGGGGTTTTTTTATTTTTTTATTTTTTACTAGTAATGGCGGCGATCTGCGATTTTTAGCGGTACTGCGATATTAGGGCGGACGTGTCGGACCATTTTGACACTTTTTTGGGACCATTGGCATTTATACAGCGATCAGTGCTATAAAAATGCACTGATTACTGTGTAAATGCCATTGGCAGTGAAGGGGTTAACCTGCAGGGGGCGCTCTAAGGGTTAACTATGTTCCCTGGGCGTGTTCTAACTGTGGGGGGACTGCCCTAGCTGGGGAAGGGAAGTGGTCACAGGCTCCTTGTAGAGGAAGGCTGTGATCACAGCCCTTCCCCCTCTCACAGAACGGAGGTCCGTGTTTACTTACACGGACCTCCGTTCTTTCACTCCGGGGGGGGCATCGCGGGTGGCCGGCGGAGATCGACTCCGCCGCACCCACTCCCTGGCCCTCCCCGAACACAGTGAGCGCGCGGGCACGCCTCCGGCGGCACGCACGCTCACTAGGCGCGATCTCGCAGCCGCCGTCATATGACGGCAATCCGCGTTATCGAACCACCTTGCCGCCGTCAGATGCCGATCGGCGGTCGGCAAGTGGTTAAAATCATAATGAAAAGAGAAACTACCCAAATGACCCTGATCAAAACTTTACATGCCCTGGTTATTTTGGCCTGATAACATGCACACAGGTTGACACAAGGGGGGTTTGAATGGCTATTAAAGGTAACCATCCTCACGTGTGATCTGTTTGCTTGTAATTAGTGTGTGTACATAAAGGGTCAATGAGTTTCTGGACTCCTGACAGACCTTTGCATCTTTCATCCAGTGCTGCACTGACGTTTCTGGATTCTGAGTCATGGGGAAAGCATAATAATTGTCAAAGGATCTGCGGGAAAAGGTAGTTGAACTGTATAAAACAGGAAAGGGGTTTAAAATATATCCAAGGAATTGAGAATGCCAATCAGCAGTGTTCAAACTCTAATCAAGAAGTGGAAAATTAGTGATTCTGTTGAAACCAAACCACGGTCATGTAGACCAACTAAAATTTCAGCCACAACTGCCAGGAAAATTGTTCTAGATACAAAAAAAAAACCCACAAATAACTTCAGGACTCCCTGAAAACATGTGGTGTGGCTGTTTCAAGATGCACAATAAGGAGGCACTTGAAGAAAGATGGGCTGCATGGTCGAGTTGCCAGGAGAAAGCCATTACTACACAAATGCCACAAAGTATCCAGCTTACAATACGCCAAACAGCACAGAGACAAGCCTCAAACCATCTGGCACAAAGTCATTTGGAGTGATCAGACCAAAAGCTTTTTGTCCACAACCATAAACGCTTCATTTGGAGAGGAGTCTACAAGGCCTGTGAAACATGGAGGTGGATGGCTGATGTTTTGGGGATGTGTGAGCTACAAAGACACAGGAAATTTGGTCAAAATTGATGGCAAGATGAATGCAGTATGTTATCAAAAAATACTGGAGGAACATTTGCATTCATCAGCCATGAAGCTGCGCATGGGACATACTTGGACATTCCAACTTGACAATGATCCAACACACAAGGCTAAGTCGATCTGTCATTGGCTACAGCAGAATAAAGTGAAGGTGCTGGAGTGGTCATCTCAGTCTCCTGACCCCAATATCATTGAGCCACTCTGGGGAGATCTCAAACAGGCAGTTCATGCAAGACAGCCCAAGAATTGCCAAGAGGAAATACCACAAATAACACAAAAGACTTCAAGCTGTCATTGATGTTAAAGGGGGCAATACATTGTATTAAGAACTGGGGTATGTAAACTTTTGATCAGGGTCATTTGGGCAGTTTCTGTTTTCATTATGATTTAAAAAGAGTAAACACCGTGAATTGATAATAAATGGCTTCAGCCAAACACTAAACATGAGTGAAAGAAATGTTTTTGTTTTATCATTCTTAATCTCTGAAAAATGGCCAAAAAATCATAAATTCTGCCAGGGTATGTAAACTTACTGTATGAGCACAACTGTAGTTAATGTCCCTTTAAATCTAAAGGGACATTAGAAATAGGTGCTTTTTGTACTATATTTTTGCTAGGAGAGGCAAACTTAGTCAGGCCTGACAATAAGTGCAGGCCTGAATGTTTTGATCTGGCAGGGGAGTGGCCCAGGGAGAGCTGGAGATTGCAGGAAGGGACCCTCCTCTCCTTTGTTTCCAGATGGCTCTGGAAAAGGAGGTGTAACTTTCTCAAGTATGTTAAGGAGCCCTGACCAATCCCCAACCTGGATTGGCAGGGGGCAGGCCTCCTTAAATACTGTGGTCTGCCCAGCTGGGAGAGGGGAAGTTTGGGTGGAAGAGTGGAGAGGTGGCAGGGTTGAGGGTGACCTTGAGGCTTGGAAGCTCGGGTGCAGCCAGGAGTGGAAAGAGATCTTGGACCAGCACAAGGGAGCAGGAGAGCATCCGAGAGGCTACAGGAAAGGCTCTTTAAAGTATTCACTGGTGTCGGTGAGTGACAGACCCTGGGAGCTGGAGAAGAGGACTGGAGCATGCTGGGAAGAAAGAGGACAGTCTGTGGAAAGTGGAGGAGCCAGTCAGGGGAGCGGTATCTCTGGACAGTGAGGTAGGCCAGAGTGGCCTGGAAGAGGAAGGGCTGGGAGCAGTACTCCATCAAGACCTGGCTAGCAAATTTGTACTTAGCTACACTTCGAAGACCCGTGGCTCTACGCTATGAGGGCCAGTGGCCCTTGCCTGTAACGGACGCTCCTCCTGACAAAGTGCAGGCCTCACCATGTGCTAGCTAGGGTGGAGGAAGAAGTAATGGAGACTTGATAAATTTCTCTTCAGGCTTAACAGTGGAAATGTGTGCGGGAGAGACGTGAAGCAGTGTAACGGTCAGCAAGTGTCAGTGTTGGTGGCAGATGGAGAGTAACAGTCAGCAAGCTGGAGAAAGAAGGAGTGTATATACTGTAGTGTATATAGAAGTTCCTGTTTCTTGATCTTTGGGCATCCCACAGTCATCCCTACCCTATCCAAGTTTAACCCCTCAAGAAAACAACAAATACAAAGTACCGGCCTGTTCAGTGTATGGATGAAAGGAAAAGTGTGATTGAGGGCAGAGTGACAGGTGAACCACAACTACCAGTCACCCTAAGGGGGCCATTGGCTACATCTACAATACACTACGTGCAATTTATGTTTTTATTTTGTTTGATATATAAATCCTGTATAATAATTATAATAATTTAAAGGTCCTTTTGATATTTTCACAAAAGTTCTTGTGTGAAAACAAAAGATCCAAATGCTCTTGTGCCAGGATGCACGCAAACCAATCCAGCTACTGTCACCAGAAAAGATAGCAAAACTCCTTACCTGGTGATATGACCCCTATATCACAAGGAAGTCAAAAAGCGCTGCTTGTTATACCACAATTCTCCTTCTTGCTCCAGATGTCTTTCTCAGGATCTCATGGACAGCTCACAAGACCTACATGGATGGTTTCCAGAGCATACATCCGACACCATAGGCCTGTGGGATTGCAGGTATTCAGCCACTCAAACTGTTACACCTCTTCCTGCATGGACCATATAATTAAAAGGGATCCCTTTCCCCTATAGATGGTATTTTTAACAAAGTGCCATGCTGGGTGGGTGGGGCACAGTGTCTGACATTATAATGTTTTTGTGAATGCGCGCTGGTTACTGATGCCGATAGCGTCAAGGGACTTGAGGTGACTTGGGGTTACACAAGTCGGATCGCAAGTTGCCTATGTGTGAACCGAGCCTAAGGTTGCTAATTAGGAATCCTCAAGGCTTTTCTTATTTGTCTTGATAAGGATAATACAACTTCTTCTTAGTGTTTTCAAGACAGCACAGAATTATATAAAAAAACAGCAGCTAGAAACGCTGGTATACAAAGTTAACTATTGGAGAGTCTGAATAAAAAAGCTAGGTATTTGAACAGAGCCCCAACACTGAACTTCTTTTATTTCCTTCTCATATCCAAAGGTTAAACCTCTTTTTCCCTGGGCACAGCATATCACATTTCATTTGCAATGACTTTCAGGCCCCTTTCACACTGGGACTGCCTGATTGTCAGCGGTAAACCGCTGCTAATTTAACGGCGATCTACCGATGTAATAGCAGCGCTATGGCGCCGCTATTCGGGCGGCAGCACGGCATTTTTAACCCCCCCCCCCCCCGCAAGGGGTTAAACAGGGGTTAAAAGTGCCGGCGCTTGGCGCTCCGGAAGCAGTGCACAGCCGATACAGGAGCGCTGCCCATTCATTCTAATGGCAGGGGCGGTGGAGGAGCAATGAATACACCGCTCCCCACATTCCTGAAAATCATGCTTGCAGGAGTTTAATTTTACTCCTGCAAGCCACCCCAGTGTGAAGGGATACACTGGGTTGAATAGGGAGACGCTTTGCAGGCGCTATTTTAGCGCAATAGCGCCTGTAAAGCGCCCCAGTGTGAAAGGGGTCTAAGGGAGAAGTCCAGGCAAAGCTTGTTTGGCTGTACTTCTCCTATGGATCATAGTAGTGCAATCCATTTTGCACTCCAGTGACCCGTTTTCAGCAGAGAATGGGTTGAAGTCAGCTCTCTGCTGACGTCACGGATATCAGTTCAGGCACCACGCCATCCTAACAATAGAAGTCAGGATCCACCAGGTGCCTGGACTGACACCCGTCTCAGCCTCTCAGCGAGCCGCTGAGAGCCTGAGCCGACTGCTTCTCCCCTCCACAGCCCAGCGCTCCAGTGAGCGAGGAGGGAGAAGAGCAGAGAGCTGTGACTGACAGTCTACAGCTCTCTGCTCACAGAGCTGTGAAAAATGAGTGATCAGCGATGTTTGATCGCTTGGTATTCAGTGTAGAGGCGCCGGGAGAGATTTTTTTCCCCACTTGTTCATAGTACCAGTAAAGAAAAATGCTGTTCCTCTGAAAAGCGATCCATTCTCAGATCTCTTTTCAGAGGCATCTGACAGCCGGTAAAGAGGCAAAATGTTGCCTCCTGACCGCCAGTTTTAACCCCCTAAATGCATCATCACTATGCTGCAACTGCGTGCAATGCACACAGTTGTGAAGTGGTTGCAGTGCAGCCCCATACACCTAAGTATGCTTCAAGGGTGCAGTGACTGGAAAAAGATTGAGAAACTCACTGGAAAAAGATTGAGGAGGAGAAGTGGGGGGGGGGGGGATGGATGGAGAAATCAGTTTCTTTATATGCAACCACCCACTTGCGACCGGGCCCTGGCGTTCCACCATCGGGCTCAGAGGAAAGGGCCCCGTCTGGGGGTCAGGGAGGCCCTTCATGGTTTCCTGCATCGGGGCCCTGAAGGTTCTAGTTACGCCACTGGCTCTGACAGTTGTCTCCTTCACACCAAGCTTCTTGCTGATGGTCTTGTAGCCCATTCCAGCCTTGTGCAGGTCTACAATCTTGTCCCTGATGTCCTTCGATAGCTCTTTGATCTTGTCCATGATGGTGAGATTTGAATGGAAGAAAGAGATTCTGTGGGTAAGTGTCTTTTATACACATAACGAGTTGTCGCAAGGAGCACCTTCTTAACCACTTGCCAACCGCTCGTCGTGGCTTGACAGAGGCAAAGTGGTTTGTTATCACAAACCACCGTCGCCTGCCGGTGGGCGTGAGAATGAGTACAGTGAGCGTGCACCTCCGGAGGCGCGCTTGCACGCTCACTGTGTTCCGGGGGGCCAGAGAGTGGGTAGGGTGGACTCGATCTCCGCCAGCTACCCGCGATGCCCCCCCGCGCAGTGAGAGAACGGAGGTCCGTGTACGTAAACACGGATCTCCGTTCTGACAGAGGGGGTAGGGATGTGATCACAGTTAACCCCTTAGAGCGCCCCCTCCAGGTTAACCCCTTCACTGACAATGGCATCTACACAGTAATCAATGCATTTTCATAGCATTGATCGCTGTATAAATGCCAATGGTCCCAAAAAAGTGTCAAAATGGTCCGACATATCCGCTGCAATATCGCAGTACCGCTAAAAATCGCAGGTCGCCGCCATTACTAGTAAAAAATAAAAAACAATAAATGAATTCTCATCATTCGTAAATGCGGCAACTTTTGCGCAAACCAAACAATAAACACCAATTGCGATTTTTGTAACCAAAAATATGAGGAAGAATATAAATCGGCCAAAACCAATTAAAAATGTTTTTTTGGATTTTTTTTTTAATTAGTATTTTATCAAAAAGTAAGAAATATTGTTTTTTTTTTTCAAAATTGTCGTACTTTTTTTTTTTATAGCGGTGATCAGAAATGACGCAGAGGTGATCAAATACCACCAAAAGAAAGCTCTATTTGTGGGGAAAAAAGGACGCAAATTTTGTTTGGGTATAACATCGCACGACCGCGCAATTGTCAGTTAAAGCGACGCAGTGCCGAATCGCAAAAAGTGCTCTGGTCCTAAAGGGGGAATCCCCTGAAATGGTTAAATTGGCAGGACTATTCTGTGTACCACATGAGCACATACTGTAGCCAGTCTGTGGGAGCCAGAGTTATTGTTGGTTGGTAGGGGATCAAATACTTATTTTACTTGCTGAACTGCGATTCAATTTATAACATTTGTATCATGTGTTTTTCTGAATTTTAGAATTTTTGGTTGATATTCTGTCTCTATTATTTCAAATACACCTATGATAACAATTATAGAGCCTTCATTTCTTTGTATGTGGACAAACTTACAAAATCTGTAGGGGACCACATATTTTTTCCCCACTGTATGCTCAGTGGCCTCTCTTACATCAAGTTACTACTAGATTCAAGCATATTCTGCTGGCCAGAGCTTACTCTAATCTCAGAGAACTACTGACCGAGTATTGTTTGGTCGCTCCCTTGACCTCACTTCAAGAAATCTAATAATAAAGTTGCTCATAAGTGCTTCCGCCAAAATAAACCATCAATCAATAAAGTGCCCACAAATTCCCCAAAATACCCCAAATAAACCCAACATATTTTGCCTATAAACAAGGCTTCGTCATGAGTGAATTGTGTGACATAACATAAAAAAATATCAAAAAAGCCACATGGCTAATGGTCATATTTGGTCAATGACATCACATATTTACATAAAGCTGGTAAGAAACTGTCATTTAGCACTGATTTTTATTTTTTTATTTTATTTTTTATTGTCAATCATACCAGTGCACAACTTCACCTGCAGGTTTAAGGCATCCCCCAAGCATGTTTTTTAAAGGAATTTTGCATCTTTAATACTGCCCTTTAAGCCACAATAAAAAAAAAAAAAACTCTCTAACTTCTAAACATTATTGCCCTTTTTTAGGCTTGTAAATTGGCCTAAAAAAAAAAGGCCAGACAAAAATAGCAAGATTCAGCTCCCTTAGATCTCAAGGGGGTTCGGTGCGATGCTCAGGTTCTCATTCCAAGTTCCAATTTTGCCTGGTTCACTCATCACTAGAAGGAGAGGGAGAAATGTTCTGTAGCCCTGTGCTAAAGTGAACATTTTGCTCCTCAACAGATACAGTACAGTGAGCATTGTTACTCTAGGACAGGGGGTTTAGATATGCTTTAGACCATTTTACTACACCCATTTTTGCTACAGCAGGTATTACTCCCTTATCATCTTATAAACGGTTCTCTCAGGTTGGCATAACTGCGTTATTGACTCTCTGCATCCATCTTGTGTTTGGGCCTTGCAATTGGGCCTCAGGCCAAAACACTACATTCTGAGGTCACCACAGGTCCCAGGCTCTTCCATAAGTAGCAACAGATATTTTCCGAAGTCTATGATCGGCCATCAGAGTGACAGGAGAGTATCAACACTTGTGGAGTTTTTCAAGAGAACCTGTCACCCAAATGGGCAAAATGACAGAGTTCCTTTCACTTGGTCTCAGGCTACCAGCATTTGTTTCATGTCTTTAGAGACTGTAGAATCTATTGTTTTCAATTAGAGAGACCATGTCTGCTAGACTTGAATTGAGATAACAGGGTTAGCAATGCACAACCTTAAAGCCCCGTACACACGATGAGAATATCATACAAAAAATACCTCTTTCAAAGTGATCGTACAATATTCTGATCATTAATAAACCGCTTTTGTCCGAAATTTTCCAAAGGGACAAACGCGAAAATTTTTCTTACAATTTTTGTATAACCAGTTGCCGACGGCCCGACGTGGCTTGACAACGGCAACTTGGCTCGATATTGTCCACTGGCCTACCCGCGATAGCTCCCCCACAGTGACAAAATGGAGACCGCTAATGTAAGCAAGCAGATCCCCGTTCTGTCAGGGGGGAAGGCCGGGGGAAAGCGTAGGCTCCCTGTGTATGGGAGCCGTGATCACTCTCCTCCCCCAGCCAGCCCAGCCCCCACGCAGTTAGTAACACATACCAGGGAACATAGTTAACCCCTAGAGCGCCCCTAATGTTAACCCCTTCCCTGCCAGTGACATTTATACAGTAATCAGTGCATTTTCTGATCATAACTGATCCTGTATATAAAAAATGACATACAAATTAATGTGAGAGATGACATTAATAGTGGTTCTGGGGGGGAGGTTGAATCATTATGGGTAGAGTTACAAAGGGAAGATACCAAGGGGAAAGTATTACTGGGAATATGCTATAGACCCCCTAATCAGAGGGAGGAGGGGAAGGCGGACCTCCTATCACAAGTTGGAATAGCGGCAAGGATGGGAAATGTTATTATAATGGGGGATTTTAATCACCCAGATATTGACTGGGCGGAAGGTACTGCACGTTCAGCTAAATCTCGCCATTTCCTAAATGTCCTGCAGGATAATTTCATGGGTCAAATGGTAAATGCACCAACAAGAGGAAAAGCATTATTGGACCTTCTGATTACCAACAACACAGACCTGATCACAGACGTGGAAGTAAGGGGCAATCTTGGTAATAGCGATCACAGGTCAATTATTTTTAGTATAAATTACACATCTAGGAAACCTAAGGGGAATACGAAGACACTGAATTTTAAAAGAGCCAACTTCCAGAAACTACGCTCATTGCTGGAAGATGTTAGCTGGGATAAAACATTAGGGACAATGAATACGGAGGGAAAAATGGGAATGCTTCAAGAACACACTAAACAAAGGTATTAGCCAGTGTATCCCAGCAGGAAATACATTTAAAAGAGCTAATCAAAGACCAGTATGGCTTAATGCCGACATAAAGGCACACATAAAAGCAAAAAAGAAGGCCTTCGAAAAATACAAGGCGGGGGGGTCTCAGTCAGATTTTGATATCTATAAAACACGCAATAAGGAATGCAAAGTTGCAATCAGAGCAGCTAAGATTGAACATGAAAGACACATAGCTGAAGAGAGCAAAAGGAATCCCAAGAAATTCTTTAAGTATATAAATGGTAAGAGAGGGAGGTCAGATCATATTAGCCCAGCAAGGAATGACGCGGGTAACCTGGTTACAGAGGATGGAGAAATGGCAAAGGTGTTAAACTCATTTTTCTCCTCGGTATTCACAAAGGAAATGGGGGGCTCAATTATACAGAACCAAAATGCTGGTCCTCAAGACAAGTCACATGAAACACCCTCATCGCTGACTGAGGATAAAATCAGGAATAGGCTGGAAAAACTGAACACCAAGTCACCGGGCCCAGATGGCTTGCACCCGAGGGTCCTTAGGGAACTTAGCCAAGTTATTGCCAGACCCTTGTACCTAATCTTTAAGAGCAGTTTTCTGACTGGTATGATACCAGCTGATTGGAAGAAAGCCAATGTGGTGCCAATATATAAAAATGGACCAAGACATTTCCCCAGGAATTATAGACCAGTTAGCTTAACATCAATATTATGCAAGCTCTTGGAGGGAATAATAAGGGATTATATACAAGACTATTGTAACGAGAACGGTATCATTAGCAGTAATCAACATGGTTTCAGGAAAAATCGTTCTTGCCAAACCAATCTATTAACCTTCTATGAGGAGGTGAGCGACCATCTAGATAAGGGAAGGCCTGTAGACGTGGTGTATCTGGATTTTGCAAAGGCATTTGATACAGTTCCCCATAAACGTTTACTGTACAAACTAAGGTCCCTCAACATGGATCAAGGGGTGAGCACCTGGATTGAAAACTGGCTACAGGGGCGAGTCCAGAGGGTGGTGATAAATGGGGAATACTCAGAATGGTCTGGTGTAGAAAGTGGGGTTCCCCAGGGTTCTGTCCTGGGACCAATCCTATTCAATTTAATCATAAATGATTTGGAGGACGGGGTGAAGAGCTCAATCTCAATATTTGCAGATGATACCAAGCTAAGCAGAGCAATAAATTCTCCACAGGATGTGGAAACACTGCAAGAAGATCTAAATAAATTAATGGGGTGGGCAGACAAGTGGCAAATGAGATTTAACATAGAAAAATGTAAGATAATGCATTTGGGTACCAAGAACATGAACGCAAATTACTCACTAGGGGGAGAGCCCCTGGGGGAATCAAGGATGGAAAAAGACCTAGGGGTCCTAGTGGAGAACAGGCTCAGCAGTGGCATGCAATGCCAAGCTGCTGCAAGCAAAGTTAACAAAGTGTTGGCATGCATCAAAAAAGGGATTAACTTCAGGGATAAATCAATAATTCTCCCACTATACAAGTCCCTGGTGAGGCCACACCTGGAGTATGCAGTCCAGTTCTGGGCACCGGTCCTCAAGAAGGACGTCCTGGTATTGGAAAGGGTTCAGACAAGGGCAACAAAGCTAGTTAAGGGATTAGAGGACCTAAGTTATGAGGAAAGATTACAAGCACTGAACTTGTTCTCTCTGGAGAAAAGACGCTTGAGAGGGGATATGATTTCAATGTACAAATACTGTACTGATGACCCCGCTATAGGGGCAATACTATTCAGTGCAAGGGAAAACACGAAGACACGTGGCCAATCACTGACAATGAAAGAAAGGCGGTTTAACCTTAAGATGCGTAGGGGTTTCTTTACAGTAAGAGCAGTGCGAATGTGGAATTCTCTTCCAGAAACAGTGGTTTCTGCTGGTAGTATAGATAATTTAAAAAAACTATTAGATGCACACCTAAGGGACCACAACATTGGGGGATATACAACGTAATACTGACATAAAAAACACACACATGGGTTGGACTTGATGGACTTGTGTCTTTTTCCAGCCTCACTGACTATGTAACTATGTAACTATGTAATTGCCAATGGTCCCAAAAAAGTGTCAAATTTGTCCAACATGTCCACCACAAAGTCGCAGTCCCGCTAAAAATCGCAGATCGCGGCCATTACTAGTTAAAAATAAAAACACCATTAATGAATTCTCATCATTTGTAAACGCGGCAACTTTTGTGAAAACCAATCAATATACACTGATTGCGATTTTTTTTTACCAAAAATATGAGGAAGAATATATATCGGCCAAAACCAATGAATACATTTGTTTTTTTATATTTTATTTTTGCATATGTATTTGAGCAAAAAGTAAGAAATATTGTTTGTTTCTCAAAATTGTCGCTCTTTTTTTGTTTATAGCGGTTATCAGAAATGACGCAGTGGTGATCAAATACCACCAAAAGAAAGCTTGTGGGGAAAAAAAGGACGTCAATTTCGTTTGGGTACAACGTCACACGACTGCACACTTGTCAGTTAAATCCACGCAGTGCCGAATCGCAAAAAGTGCTCTGGTCCTAAAGGGGGAAATCCTTCTGGGGCAGAAGTGGTTAATTTGTCTGAAAATACAATACAAATACATTACACCACTTTCAAATTTTTATCCTGTTGTATGGGAATTTTCATACTTTGGTAACCTATTAGTTTTCGATGTGGAGACTAGCATGCAAAAACAACAGACGATCATTCATCCAATAATCTCATCATGTGTACTAGGCTTAAAGCAAAACCTGTTTAGGCAAAGAGCTACAATGGATGCCTTCATGTACATACATATTTACAAACTATACATATGACCAGAGTTTGCAAGCCATTAACCCCTTCCCGCCCACCCCAGCGTCACTTTAAAAAGTTCTGAACGCCCAAGAACGGAAAGGAACAGCAGTCATGTGACCATTGTAATTGGCTGTCATAGTGGTCACATGATTGGAGCTAGTTCTGCTGGCTACCGATTGTTAGTGGGTACCAAGGGCTGTCTTTGACAGCTCAGTCTCTGCGCTGGGAACACACAGTGCGCACACTCTAAACCCAGAAACATCTACCGCCCAGTGCCACATATGTGCAGTGTGTGGGCATTAAAGCCCACATGTGTTACATGGGCGACAACAGGATAATATACTTTGATGGGTTTACTTGCATTAAACTCATGTTTTTCTCATATGCATATGAATTTTTAAAATTTACAAATGCGGGCCAATACTGTAGTTGTTATGAAACACAATCTATTTAATTTAGAGTTACATTTCTACTGATGCGGGAGCTAGTAGTAAATCTTACAAAACTGTCCTGTAACAGAAGATAAACTGTCTGCAAGTGACATTCCTAATGACTTCCGTCACTTGTACATTCCCTGCTCATGTTTTTACAGCTGACATTACATGTTTAATCAACAGATGTTCATAGCTGCCAATGCCATATTGCAGAATCAGATATTCATTCACAGACACAACAACATACACATCCAGCATAGAGTCTCTTGTCATGTCATGCTCTATAACCCTAGGTTCACACCTATGCGTTTTTAGTGCATTTTGCAGTTTGCAGAAATGCACTACAGTCCCTTTAACATGGTTTCCTATGGTACACATTCACATCTATGTGCTTTTTCAGCCGGTGCATCCTTGGAAATTGGGGGCTCTGCCTGTTGATGGGGACAAGGGCCTCTTCCCAACAACCCTGGCCGGTGGTTGTGGGGGTCTGCAGATGGGGGTCTGCGGGTGGGGGGCTTTAACAAGGGGGCCCCCAAATCCCGGGCTCCACCCTATGTGAATGAGTATCCCCTACTTATTCACCATAAAAAAAGGAGTAGTGTAAAAATGACTAGTCCTGTATTTAACCACTTGCCGACCGTCAATCGGCAATTGACGGCGGCAAGATGGCTCTGTAACGCGGATCGGCGGCCGCGTGATCGAGCCTAGTGAGCGCGCGCGCGCCGCCGGAGGCGCGCCCGCGCGCTCACTGTGTCCGGGGAGGGCCGGGGAGCAGGTGCGGCGGCTTCGATTGCCGCCGGCCACCCGCGATGGCCCCCCCGGAGCGAATGAGCGGAGGTCCGTGCATGTAAACACGGACCTCCGCTCTGTGAGAGGGGGAAGGGAGTGATCACAGCCTTCATGTACATGAAGGCTGTGACCACTTCCCTTCCCCTGTTAGGGCAGTCCCCCCACAGTTAGAACACGCCCAGGGAACACAGTTAACCCTTAGAGCGCCCCCTGCAGGTTAACCCCTTCACTGCCAATGGCATTTACACAGTAATCAGTGCATTTTTATAGCACTGATCGCTGTATAAATGCCAATGGTCCCAAAAAAGTGTCAAAATGGTCCGACATGTCCGCTGAAATATCGCAGTACCGCTAAAAATCGCAGATCGCCGCCATTATTAGTAAAAAATAAAAAAAAAATAAAAACCCCAAAAATGAATTCTCATCATCCGTATACGCGACCACTTTTGCGCAAACCAATCAATAAACGCCGATTGCAATTTTTTTTATCGCAAATATGAGGAAGAATATAAATCGGCCAAAAACGGTGAAAAAAAATGTTTTTTTATATTTTTTTTTTTGGATTTGTATTTTAGCAAAAAGTAAGAAATTTGGGTTTTTTTTTTGTCGCTCTTCTTTTGATTATAGCAGCGATCAGAAATGACGCAGAGGGGATCAAATACCACCAAAGGAAAGCTCTATTTGTGGGAAAAAAAGGACGCAAATTTCGTTTGGGTACAACGTCGCATGACCACGCAATTGTCAGTTAAAGCGACGCAGTGCCGAATCGCAAAAAGGGCTCCGGTCATAAAGCTGGAAATCCTTCCGGTCCTTAAGTGGTTAAAAAACAATGTCCTGCGATGTAGATCCCTTGTCAATCATGAAGCCCACTGCCACTGCCGACCTGCCTCTGACAGCCTCTAAGAGGCGGGGTTGCAGACGTCAGCAGGTGGCCCTGCCCCCTTGTGACATCATTGGCCCAGCATGGCCCTGTTGAGGGCATGTGGCATGGTATGGTTTGGGGGGCACTCACTCCCCTACCTTTCTTGAATGCCGGGCTGCATGCTCGGACAAGGGTCTGGATTTTGGGGGGCCCCACACCTTTTTTTTAAGTTTTGACATGGAGTTCCCCTCAAAATCCATACCAGACCTGAAGGGCCAGGTATGGATTGGGGGGGCACGCTGTTTTTATCCCGATTTTTTTTTTATTGCAATTCTTATTTTTACATTCAGCTGTCAGCGGGGAAGCCTGCTGATAGCTGATGACTCATTGGTTGTTAAAGCAGAGTTCCACCCAAAAGTGGAAATTCCGCTCGTCGGATTCCTCCCCCCCCCCCTCAGGTGTCACATTTGGCACCTTTTGGGGGGAGGGGGGAAAGGATACCTGTCTACGACAGGTGTCCTTTTCCCCACATACAGGAGCCCAGGCCGCGGCCTCTGACGTCAGCAGCCTGGCTCCCTCCTCCGCCGCCGGGCCAGTGAGAAAGCGCAGCGGCGGCTGGCGCATGTGCAGTAGGGGCCCGGCTGTGAAGCCAAAAAGGCTACACTTCCTGGTTCCCTTACCCTCAGTGACAGCGGCAGCACTTAACCAGCCGATCCGAAGATCGGCGGTGGTGCGACATCGCTGGACTCCAGGACAGGTAAGTGTCTTAATGGTAAAAATCAGCAGCTACTGTAGGTGTAACTGCTGACTTTTAATTTTTAAAGGGGCGGCAGACCTCTGCTTTAAGGATGCGGTGGCTGGCTTCCCGGCCCGCCCTTTAACAACCAGCTATTCACAGTTTGTTAAAGAGAAAAAAAAATGCAAAATGTATGAAAAATGCATTAAAAAGTCAAGTTCAAAAACACATCAACTGTAGCCGCATAAATGTGAAACTAGGGTAAGTCTACAGCCCCAACCTTTGCCACTTTTCCTGGACAGTTTGGTTTGCATGTAAATGTTGAGAAAAGGCAGGTGAAATAAATGAAGTCATATAATGAATTCAGTCATTACATACTGTATATTAACTGCATATACTGAGAATATTTTCTGTGCCAGTACTCCTTTAATCCCAGCAGAGGGTCTTTCTAATGGTGGTTAGCTAAGGAATGCTGCAATCTAAGAATAACTATAAATATACTTCCAATTAGGACTGCAGGAAGCGGTAAGGAATACATCTATTTGTCATTCTGCAAATACCGTAGATGACTTCACAAAATTCATTCAGTCAGATGATGAAAATAATAAACGACACTCATACAAAACATCCTTTCTTCAGTCCTTATACTCACACACATTTTACAGGCCATTTATGGGGCCCAAAGCTGGAGAAGTGCTGCACCTGCACTGGGCAGCATTCGGCACAGCTGGAATCCCCCCACCCCTATTCCTGAGCATGTGTGCTTGGCTTTGTGATGCATATGTATGGGAACTGTGTTTGCAAAACATCCTATAATGAAACCTTGAAATCCTTAAAATAATATGTTCTGATTAGAAACTGTGCGATTTTGAGCCCTTTAGAGTTATATCCCC
>BLSH010448246.1:514763-534262 GCA_018402905.1 Glandirana rugosa | reverse complement strand
GCAAAACATCCTATAATGAAACCTTGAAATCCTTAAAATAATATGTTCTGATTAGAAACTGTGCGATTTTGAGCCCTTTAGAGTTATCCCCCCCCCCCCCCCCCGACTAGGCACTCCCTTGCCCCTGGGCAGATGAGGAATATCCATCCAATGGCGGCTCAGTGGGCTAGCATTTCAAACCTCAGGGACAGAATTATTGTCTCTTAGGCCCCTTTCACACTTGTGCGACTTGTCCTGCGACTTTAGACTGCAAAGTCGCATGACAAGACGTTCCCCATAATTTTTAATGACAACAATTCATATATGTGCAACTTCAAAGTAGTCCCTGCAGTACTTTGGTCCGACTTTCATGCGAGTTGAGGTCCATAGGCATGACCTTCAAGTCGCTACAGTGTGAAAGGGGCCTTAGGCTAGGTTTCCACTATTGCGACCCCAAAGTTGCGCAATTTAGAGTGCGGCTTTGCCGTGCGACTTTGATGCGGCCCTGAGTGCAGCCTTGATCCAACTTTGCACTCTCTGGATCAAAGTTGCATCAAAAGACAGAATACAGTAGTGAAAAAAACTTTTTTGGAGTCTCTGTGACTTGAGTCGCACCAACTAGAACGTGGACCATTGAAATACATAGATTTTGACTTGTCATGCAACTTCACATGTGTCAAGTTGCACAACTCACAGTAATGGAAACAGAGCCTTAATGAGGCAAAAGGAATTGGGCAACAGTTATTTTAGCACGTGTAAGCCCTGGTACACATTGACACGATTTGACATGCCAAATCAGCGTCAATTGCCGGCAATGGCACCGTCTTAATCAGTGCGACACTGCACTCACGGCGACGCACTGATTTCAAAAAGTAGTTCTTGTACTACTTTTGCAGAAACCAGCACAGATGCCTGTGAAATCGCTGCTGAAATCAGGACAGACATGCGGGAATGAAATGGTGCGAGTTCAGCTGAACGCGCACCATTTCATTCCCACACTCAGTATGAACCTAGGCTAAGGCCCTCTTTCACACTTGTGCTACTTGTCCTGTAACTTGGGTCTGCAAAGTCGCATGACAAGTCATACCCCACATAGACCTCAATATTATACAGGCATTCCTTGAAATTGCATCAAAATTGCGGCCACAAAATCGCAATAAAATTGTGGCAAAATCGTGCGACCTTCAAGTTGCAGTAGTGTGACCTGAAAGTCGCGCGATTTTGCCACGATTTTGATGCAACTTTACACTAGGTTCACACCTATGCGGCTGCGATTTCTGTGTTTTTCCCCGATTTTTTACCACGTTTCTTACCGCAATTTTGCCCCTGTTTGCAAATGGCTGTAAAAATGCATCAAAAATGCATTTTAAAAAAACTTGCATTTCTGGTGCAGCTCCATTGAAGTCTATTGCATGCAAAACGCAAACTGCAGTGAGAAAAAAAGGGCCCCAACCCTTTCCAAAAAATCCAACGTTGCATAAGGCACAGATGGGAACTACATCCATAGGAAACCATGTTAAATGGACTGTAGTGCATTTCTGCAAACTGCAAAACGCGGTAAAAAACACATAGGTGTGAACCTAGACTGAAGCAATGCCTGTGGACCTCAAATCTCATCAAAGTCAGACCAAAGCAGTACAGGGACTACTTCGAAGTCTCTGTAACTTGAAGTCGTACAGATATGAACAGTACTCATTGAAAATCATGGGGTATGACTTGTCATGCGACTTTGCCGTCCCAAGTCACAGGAAAAGTCACACAAGTGTGAAAGGGGCCTTAGGCGGCCATACATGGGTCGAATTTCAAAAGAATTTTCTTTCGAAAATCTTATCTAAGAATTTTCGTTTGAATTTCGCACCATTAGTGGGCTGTAGAAACAGCCGGTTTTTGTGCGGCAATGGCATTTGAGTAATCGGGCATATTGGAAATTTTTAGAAAAAAGTTAGGAGAATCGTGCGAGAAATGTAATAGAAAAAGAATGCACATGAGTGCAAGAAAAGAAAATTCCCAGAAAGAAAAGAAGATTCCAGGGCACGAAAATTCTTTTCTGTAGCAACATGAGGTGAAATTGAAAGCTTGGTTGGTTGAATTTCGAAAATCAATGGTGGCACAATCAGATCACAAAACACACAAAATTTCTGATTTTGAAAAGAAAATTTGTTTGAAATTCAACTATGTATGGCCTGCCTAAGAGAGTTTATTAAAGTGGCTGGCACCCAATTAACTTAGAAGAGAGGTTTGGGGTGCAGGATACCCAAAATAGGCAAAAATGTCTCCAGACTTTTGTAGTAGCAATAGTCAATACAGGCTATGCATCTTTAAACCAAGACAGTGTAATCTGTATTAACAAACATTATATTTACCTGCTCTGTGCTCTGGTTTTGCACAGGGTAGCCCTGATCCTCTTCTCTTTGAGTCACCCACCGGCGGTCCTGGCTTCTCCTTCCTGCTGAATACCCCCAATGACAAGCCAGGGAGGGAACATGGAGGCCGCCCAGGACCACCAGGGAGCCCCACTAGACCCCCAGGTAAGGGCAATACAGTGCACTGTAGGGATGGCACTGTGCCCATGTATGATGCCTGCCAGTGCCATCCCTAACAGTGCTATATGCACCAGTGCCACCTATCAGTGAGCACCTGTGCCCACTATCAGTGCCCACCTGTGCCACCTAAAAGTGCCCACATGTGCCACCTTAAAGTGCCACCTATCAGTGCCCAGCAGTGCCACCTATCAGTGCCCAGTGCCACCTATTAGTGCCACCTATGAGTGTCCATCAGTGCCGCATATCAGTGCCACGTATCAGTGCCCGTCAGTGTTGCTTATCAGTGCCACCCATCAGTGCTGCTTATGTGCCCCATCATCAGTGCAACCTTATCAGTGCCCCCTCATCAGTGCCAATCTGTACTGCCTCCTCGGTGCCTGTCAGTCTAGCCTCATCAGTGCCCATCAGTGTAGCCACATCAGTGCCCGTCAGTGAAGGAGAAAATGTACTTGTACAAGTTTTGTGACAGAAACAAAGAAAAAACATTTTTTTTTTCAAAATTTTCTGTCTTTTTTTATTTATAGCGCAAAAAATAAAAACTGCAGAGGTGATCAAATTCCACCAAAAGAAAACTCTATTTGTGGGGAAAAAATGATAAAACGTTTGTTTGTGTACAGCGTCGCACGACTGCACAATTCTCATTCAAATCGCAACAGCACTAAAATTTGAAAATTGGTCTGGGTGGGAAGTGTACTAAGTGCCCGGTATTGAAGTGGTTAAGCAAAATTTTCATAGTGATTATATCATTTTCTTTTACCACAGTGCTGAATAGGATATATGTTAGTATGTAGTACAAGGGCCTGGCTGATTGGATACAGAGTGATTAAATAAATGATGTCTCCTCCTATTATATAGTTTTGATAAATCTAAAGGAGATCGTACAGAGATTGTACAATCAGATTGTATATTGTATGGCCACCTTTATACACCTAAAATTAACTAAGTGCGCTCCCGGTGCTATTAACCACTTCCTTACTGGGCACTTAAACCCCCCTCCTGTCCAGACCAATTTTCAGGTTTCAGCGCTGTCGCATTTTGAATGACAATTGCGCGGTCGTGCAACGTTGTACCCGGATAAAATTGATGTCCTTTTTTCCCCACAAATAGAGTTTTCATTTGGTGGTATTTGATCACCTCTGCGGTTTTTATTTTTTGCGCTATAAACAAACAAAGAGCGACGATTTTGAAAAAAGAACAATATTTTTTACTTTTTGCTCTAATAAATATCCAAAAATAAAAAAAAAATAAAAAAATGATTCATCGGTTTTGGCCGATTCATATTCTTCTACATATATTTGGTAAAAAAAAATCGCAATCGGCGTTTATTGATTGGTTTGCGCAAATGTTATCGTGTCTACAAACTATGGAAATTGATTTATGGCGTTTTTATTATTTTATTTTTTTTTACTAGTAATGGCGGCGATCTGCGATTTTTATTGGGACTTTGATATTGGGGAGGACATGTCGGACATTTTTGACACTTTTTTGGGACTAATGACATTTATACAGCGATCAGAAATTTAAATGTCCACTGATTACTGTATAAATGTCATTGGCAGTGAAGGGGTTAACCTGCAGGGGGCAGTGAAGGGGTTAACAGTGTTCCCTGGGTGTGTTCTAACTGTGAGGGGGATGGGTTGGCCGGGACATAACAGATCTAACTGATCCCAGTGACAGGGATCAGTAGATCTGCTTGTCCCCCTCTCACAGAACGGGGAACCGCCGTGTTTACATTGGCGGTTCCCCGTTCTACAGCTTTGCAGGCGATCGCGGGTCAGGAGCGGACATCGAGTCTGCCCGACACGCGGGCACGCCCACACGGTGTGCGGCGGCCGCGCGCGCCGCCGCTTGTGAGTGCGCGCAGGGGGCGTGTAAAGGGGCGGACGTCAATAGATTCAGATCCGCGCTGTAGATGTCTTTCGTCTATAGCGTGGATCTCTAGAGGTTAATTGTTAACGGCACACCAAACACAAAAGCAAACACATATTTTGCCAAGTGAAAAAAAAAACGCAGCAAAATGCACAGTAAAAAGTGTGCAACCTGCAACACGCCAAAATGCCCCATAACTAGTTTGCTACGTGTAGGGCAGCCCATTGAAATCAATAGGCTGCCCTATGAGTGTCGGGGGAAAACGAGTCAAAAAATGTGTGCTTCCACTACACTAGTTTTGAATGGGGCCTGAAAGTGAAATCTGTGTGTTTACCCAAGAACAATAAGGCCCCATTCACATCTGTATGTTTTCAAATGCATGGCAAACAGCACAGAAAACGCGCAAACATACCAAAAAACGCCTTAAAAAACGCACCACACTCTGCTCTAAAAAAAAGTTCTGGAGCTTCTTTGGGGTGATTGTTTCGCCTATGCGTGACGAGCGCAAATGCTCCAAAACGCAAAAAAATGTGTGCAGGAATGTAAGTTCTCACTATCTGAAGATGGGGACAGGGCCTGACAGCTGAGTCTCCATCCACTCCCTTCTATGTACTTGTATAAATATGGCCATACACTATGCAATCTGAGTGTTCAATCTCTGTACAATTTCCTTGCAATTTATCAGAACTATTGAATAGGAGGACCCTCACAATCTATTTAATTGGTATCAAATCAGGCAGACCCTTGCACTACATAAGTGATGGGAGATCTAAAGGAGATTGTACAATCAGATTGTAATGTATAAAATGTAAAGCATAGATAGCGAGGTTGAAAAAAAGACACAAGTCTATCAAGTCCAACCTATTTGTGTGCTTTTATGTCAGCATTACATTGCATATCCCTCAATGTTGTGGTCCTTTAGGTGCCCATCTATTCGTTTTTTGAAATTCTCTATACTCCCAGCAGAAACCACTGTTTGTGGAAGAGAATTCCACATCCTCACTGCTCTTACCGTAAAGAACCCTCTACGCAGTGTGATGTTATGCGAGGCACCACAATGTACAGGCGATACTTGTCGCCTCGCATGCGATCATTTTGAGGCGACTAGCAGGAGTCTGCCGGCCACTGTGGCAGAGCTAGTTCCGGTCCGGTCTTTCTGGTCCATTCAAATCCCTTTCCACCTGCGTTTAATGACCGTAAAGAGAACAGAGGAGAACTCGATCCTGGATCTCAGAGGGAGAAAGCTGAGTGAGCTTGGTGTGCTAATTTGGACTAAGAACAAGGTTTGCAATGTGCTTATGTTTTGTGGGTGTCGGGAAGAGCCTCACACTGTATAGAGAGGAACCTGTTTTTTTTAGTTTAGTGCCAAATGGCGATGTTTTGTTTTCTGTTTTGTTTGTGTTTTGAACTTGCAAACCTGTAACAATAAACCTGGCAAGTCGCCAGATTTTTAAGAAACTGTCCTCCATGTCGAATGTTTGCATCTGAAAAGTGATCCCCACGAGCTAATCTCCCACAGCAGTTTAAGGATAAACTGCCTTTCTTCTAGTTTTGGTGAATGGCTGTGTGTCTTTGTGTGCTCCCTTGTGCAGAATAGTTTTGTCCCTATTGTGGGGTCACCAGTACAGTATTTGTACATTGAAATCATATCCCCTCTCAAGTGTCTCTTCTCCAGAGAGAATACAGTGGGGCAAAAAAGTATTTAGTCAGCCACCAATTGTGCAAGTTCTCCCACTTAAAAAGATGAGAGAGGTCTGTAATTTTCATCATAGCTACACTTCAACTATGAGAGACAGAATTAGAAAAAAAAATGCAGAAAATCACATTGTCTGATTTTTAAAGAATTTATTTGCAAATTATGGGGGAAAATAAGCATTTGATCACCTACAAAAAAGCAAGATTTCTGCCTCTCACAGACCTGTAACTTCTTCTTTAAGAGGCTCCTCTGTCCTCCACTCATTACCTGTATTAATGGCACCTGTTTGAACTTGTTATCAGTATAAAAGACACCTGTCCACAACCTCAAACAGTCAGACTCCAAACTCCACTATGGCCAAGACCAAAGAGCTGTCAAAGGACAACAGAAACAAAATTGTAGACCTGCACCATGCTGGGAAGACTGAATCTGCAATAGGTAAGCAGCTTGGTGTGAAGAAATCAACTGTGGGAGCAATTATTAGAAAATGGAAGACATACAAGACCACTGATAATCTCCCTAGATCTGGGGCTCCATGCAAGATCTCAACCCGTGGGGTCAAAATGATCACAAGAACGGTGAGCAAAAATCCCAGAACCACACGGGGGGACCTAGTGAATGACATGCAGAGAGCTGGGACCAAAGTAACAAAGGCTACCATCAGTAACACACTACACGCCAGGGACTCAAATCCTGCAGTGCCAGACGTGTCCCCCTGCTTAAGCCAGTACATGTCCGGGCCCGTCTGAAGTTTGCTAGAGAGCATTTGGATAATCCAGAAGAGGATTGGGAGAATGTCATATGGTCAGATGAAACCAAAATATAACTTTTTGGTAAAAACTCAACTTGTTGTGTTTGGAGGAGAAAGAATGCTGAGTTGCATCCAAAGAACACTGTACCTACTGTGAAGCATGGGGGTGTAAACATCATGTTTGGGGCTGTTTTTCTGCATAGGGACCAGGACGACTGATCCGTGTAATGGAAAGAATAAATGGAGCCATGTATTGTGAGATTTTGAGTAAAAACCTCCTTCCATCAGCAAGGGCATTGGAGATGAAACGTGACTGGGTCTTTCAGCATGACAATGATCCAAAACACAACGCCCAGGCAACGAAGGAGGGGCTTCGTAGGAAGCATTTCAAGGTCCTGGAGTGACCTAGTCAGTCTCCAGATCTCAACCCCATAGAAAATCTTTGGAGGGACTTGAAAATCGGTGTTGCCCAGCGACAGCCCCAAAACATCACTGCTCTAGAGGAGATCTGCATGGCGGAATGGGCCAAACTACCAGCAACAGTGTGTAAACACCTTGTGGAGACTTACAGAAAACGTTTGACCTCTGTCATTGCCAACAAAGGGTATATAACAAAGTATTGAGATGAACTTTTGTTATTGACCAAATACTTATTTTCCACCATAATTTGCAAATTCTTTAAAAATCAGACAATGTGATTTTCTGGATTTTTTTTTCTCATTCTGTCTCTCATAGTTGAAGTGTACCTATGATGAAAATTACAGGCCATTCTCATCTTTTTAAGTGGGAAAACTTGTACAATTGGTGACTGACTAAATAGTTTTTTGCCCCACTGTAAGTTCAGTGCTTGTAATCTTTCCTCATAACTAAGGTCCTCCAAACCCTTAATTAGCTTTGTTGCCCTTTTCTGAACCCTTTCCAGTTCCAGGACATCCTTTCTGAGGACTGGTGCCCAGAACTGGATGGCATACTCCAGGTGCGGCCTCACCAGAGACTTGTAGAGTGAGAGAATTATTGATTTATCCCTGGAGTTAATCCCTTTCTTGATGCATGCCAACATTTTATTAGCTTTTCTTGCAGCAGCTTGGCATTGCATGCCATTGCTGAGCCTGTCCTCTACTAGGACCCCTAGGTCCTTTTCCATCCTAGATTCTCCCAAAGGCTCCCCCCCCCCCCCCCCAGTGAGTAGTTTACGTTCATATTCTTGGTACCCAAATGCATTATTTTACATCATTCTACTTTAAACCTCATTTGCCACTTATCTCCCCACTCCACTAATTTGTTCAGATCTTCATGCAAGGTTTCCAAATCCTTTGGAGAAATGATTGCCCTGCCTAGCTTATTATCATCTGCAAATATTGAGACTGAGCTGTTAACCCCATCCTCCAGATCGTTTATGAATAAATTGAATAGCATTGATCCCAGGACAGATCCCTGGGGAACCCCACTTTCCACACCAGACCATTCTGAGTACTCCCCATTTATCCCCACCCTCTGGACTCACCCCTGTAACCAGTTTTCAATCCATGTACTCAACCTTTGATCCATGCCGACAGACCTTAGTTTGTAGATTAAGCGTTTATGGGGAACTGTATCAAATGCTTTGCAAAATCTAGATACACCACGTCTACAAGCCTTCCTTTATCTAGATGGCAGCTCACTTTTTCATAGAAGGTTAATAGATTGGTTTGGCAAGAACGATTCTTCATGAAATCGTGCTGATTACTGCTAATGATACCGTTTTCATTACAATAATCATGTATATAATCCCTTATCATTCCCTCAAAGAGCTTGCATATTATTGATGTTAAGCTAACTGGCCTGTAGTTCCCAGGGATATATTTTGGTCCTTTTTTATATATTGGTGCTACATTAGCTTTTCTCCAATCAGCTGGTATCATACCAGTCAGTAGACTGTTCTTAAAAATTAGGTACAATGGTCTGGCAATTTCTTTACTCAGTTCCTTAAGGACCCTCAGGTGCAAGCCATCTGGTCCCGGTGACTTATTAGGGTTATGTTTTTCAAGTCTATTCCTACTTTATCCTCAGTTAGCCATGAGGGTGCTTCCTGTGACGTGTCGTGAGGACCAACATTGTGGTTTTGGATAGACATACAAAAGAAAAGAGAGGTCGTTGGGACTTTGAATGAGGCGGGCCATTGCAAGGTTGCATCAAGTAGCAAATGCATCAAGTAACAAGTACATGGGTTAGATGGATGTAATAAATACATTTATTATACACACAATAAATGATAATATCATGAAACAGCTGACAATTGGTTAAGGAAACAGAGCAATGACATAAGGCTGACAATTGATCATAATGGGTACATGCTGACATACGGTAAATGAAAACAGATGCACAGCAATTGTGTGCTATGCCATTCAAGGTGTTACACTGTACGCAATACTCTATGCGTTTCGAGGATCCGTCCTCTCGAAAGCTTAACATCTGTTAAGCTGCCATGTAAGAATACCCTCATTGACTTTTTCCTCTACCAAAGATCTTTTCCCTTGCAATTTACTAATATACCTTTTGTATTATCTATACCCACAGACAAATTGTTTTGATCCTCAAAACGCGTAGAGTATTGCGTACAATGTAACACCTTGAACGGCATAGCACACAATTGCTGTGCATCTGTTTTCATTTATGTCACCATGTACCCATTATGATCAATTGTCAGCCTTATGTCATTGCTCTGTTACCTTAAACCACTTACCAACCGGGCCACTTTTTTACATTTGGTGGTCACAAGCTAAAAACATTTTTTTTTGCTGGAGAATTACTTAGAACCCCCAAACATTATATATATATTTTTTTTTTCAAACACCCTAGAGAATAAAATGGCGATTGTTTCAATACTTTTTGTCACACGGTATTTGCGCAGCGGTCTTTCAAGCGCGATTTTTTTGGAACAATTTTACTTTTTTGAGTTAAAAAATAAGACAACAGTAAAGTTAGCCCAATTTTTTTCCATATTGTGAAAGAGGATGTTACGCCGAGTAAATAGATACCATACATGACACGGTTGAAAATTGCGCGCACTCGCGGAATGGCAACAAAGTCCGGTATTTAAAAAGTTCCATAGGCGACGCTTTAAAAATTTTTAACGGTTACCAGGTTAGAGTTACAGAGGAGGTCTTTTGCTAGAATTATTGCTCACACTCTGGCGATCGCGGCGATACCTCATATGTGTAGTTTGAACACCGTTTTCACATGCGGGCGCGACTTACGTATGCGTTTTCTTTGCTGCGCGAGCTCGCGGGGACGGTGGCGATTTAAATCTTTTTTTTTTTTTTTTTTTATTTATTTTTACCACTGTTCCTTTAAAAAAAAAAAAATCTGATCACTTTTATTGCTATCACAAGGAATGTAAACATCCCTTGTGATAGTAATAGATGGTGACAGGTACTCTTTTTGGAGGGTCGGGGGTTCTAAAAGACCCCCCATCCCTCCTTTGCATTTCACAGTATTCAGATCGCCAAAAACGGCGATTCTGAATACTGTCGTTTTTTTAAATTTGGCGCCGTTAGCCGCCGAGTAGACCGGAAGTGACGTTGTGACGTCGCTTCCGGAATTTGCCGAAGGAGACCCGATCAGAGCCGATTACGGCTTTGATCAGTTCTCCTTCCAGCCGGCGGACGCGGCGGAAGGCGGCGGGAGGGGGGGCGTCCCCTCCCGCCTCCTGGGGTAACGACCGAGCGGCTCCCGAGCCGGATCGGTCGTTACCCCTGGATAGCCGACCGCTTGTTCTAAAAAATGATACCGGGATATAGCCTGCAGGTGCAGGCTATGTCCCCGGAGAGCCGCTCAACCCCGACCGCCACCTATTTACGGCGCTGGGGCTGAACCGGTTAACCAATTGTCAATTGTTACTTGATGCATTTGCTACTTGATGCAACCTTGCAATGGCCCGCCTCATTCAAAGTCCCAACGACCGCTCTTTTCTTTTGTATGTCTATTATAATAGGAATGGAGGCTCGCCATTGGTGGGAGTGCCAGATCATATTTTTATTTGACTCTTGTGGTTTTGGATACTTGAGCCCCCCGTTTCCTTTGTGAATACTGAGGAGAAAAATAAGTTTAACACCTTTGCCATCTCTCCATCCTTTGTAATCAGATTCCCTTCATCATTCTTTATGGGGCCAATATGATCTGACCTCCCTCTCTTACTATTTATATACTTAAAGAATTTCTTGGGATTCTTTTTACTCTCCTCTGCTAAGTGTCTTTCATGTTCTATCGTAGCCGCCCTAATTGCACCCTTACATTCCTTATTGCATACCTTATAAAGATGGAATGCTGACAGAGACCCCTCAGCCTTATATTTTTTGATGGCCTTCTCCTTTGCTTTTATATGTGCTTTTACGTCCGAATTAAGCCACCCTGGTCTTTTATTAGCTCTTTTAAATTTATTTCCCATTGGGATACACTGGCTAATACCTTTGTTTGGTATGTTCTTGAGGCACTGCCATTTTTTTCCACCGCGTTCATTGTTCCTAGAATTTTATCCCAACTAACATCTTCCAGCAAGGAGCGTCGTTTATGGAAGTTGGCTCTCTTAAAATTCAGTGTCTTTGTATTCCCCTTATGTTTCTTATTTGTGTAATTTATACTGAAACAAATTGACCTGTGATTGCTATTTCCTAGATTGCCCCTTATTTCCACATGTGTGATCATGTCTGTGTTTTTAGTAATCAGAAGGTCTAATAATGCTTTTTTTCTTGTTGGTGCATTTACCATCTGACCCATGAAATTGTCCTGCAGGACATTGAGGAAATGGGGAGCCTTAGCTGAGTGTGCAGTACCTTCCGCCCAGTCTATATCTGGATAATTAAAATCCCCCATTATAAGGATACTTCCCATCTTTTGCCATAATGTGTATGGTGACCTTAAAGTGGATGTAAACCCGATTCATGAAATTTGAGCTGGGCACATAGATCTGTAGTGTTTTGTTATCTCTCTTCAAAGCCCTGTGTCTCGTAGCTGTCTCTTCCTCTGTAGCTCTGTTATCAGCCTGATAAGTTCTCACACGTTCTCCGAGATGGGAGATAGAATTGTGTGTCGGCGGAGGTTGCTATAAATAGATTAGCAGTCAGCTTGCTGTCTAAGAGCAGAGCTATGTGCATTGCTTTCTTCCTTTGCCTATGAGGAGAGGGGGTGTGTGCCTTTCCTCCACTCAGCTATCTTGGCTGTATTCCAATGATCCACTCCCAGAGGTAACCAGGAAGAGAAAAATGTTAACACGATCTCCCCTTTCTAAAGGATATTTACATATGAAGACAGAAGATATACATGTAATACTTATATAGGGAGATGTGTGTCATCTCTGTGTATCATCTGAGGCTGTTCACTTCACTGGGTATATGTGAGGGTTTACATCCACTTTAAGGGAAGAAGTAGGTGGTGGTATTGTAATGAGGGAGGTGTGGTCCAGACTGGTAATACATGCCCTATCACACCTTCTTCTGTGATGCAACAACGCAGTGAATGACGAGAGATGACCTACAGGAAGTGATACAAGCAGAAAGAACTTTTTAAGACCCCTAGCGCTCCAAAAACACCCCTGCCCATTGAAATAAAAGCGCCTTAAAAGTGATTTGAAAGCTCTGCAAAACTGGTCTTTTTTTCATTTTTTAAGGTCACGTGACCTTAAAAGAACGCCCGCTAGCACCTGAAAAGTGCTGCTAAAGCACGGCAAAAACATCTGGCACTTTAGCGTCTGTTTTAGCAACGCTTCAGTGTGAAAGAGGTCTAAAACTCAGACAGAAACATGAAATTTCAAACCTTCTGTCCATGAGGTAAGTGAGAGATAATAACATTGGGATGGATGGGCCAGAAATGATATTACAAAAATATATGATTTATTATGAAAAGTGAAATACTGCCCGAAAAGGTAAACTTATTGTTTAACCGCTTCCGCATATATACTGTGGCAGGGTGGCCCAGCTGAACAAAATTAGGTACCTGTACATGATTATGTGCATGCGATCTAGGGGGTGCGCGTGCCGCTCCCAGTATAATTGCAGCCAATCAGTGGGTCCACCACCCACGTTGGCTGTCGTGACCCACTGATTGTTCAGAGGAAAGGCAGAATGGCGGTCTGCCTATGTAATCAAGGCAGACCGCTGTTCTGTTAGAGATAAAAGAGAGATCTTGTGTTTCAGCTAAGTTCACATCCCTGTGAACAAGTCAGGAAGTGATGAAACGTTAGGGACGTGGCCATACGACGACTCTGCTGAATGGTAGGAGCTGGGGAGGACGCCGCGGTGATATGTGAGAGAGCGGCAGTCTGATCCAGCTATGTACCAAGCGACATTGTGGATTTTTTTATATGTAAGCGTATTTTTATTAGAATTAAATTCCGGATGTTTTAAAGTGATGCACTATGAGGAGTTTTCTTTCTTTTTACCCCCCCATGTTATGAGCATTGCTCTCTGAAGAAAGTATGGAGACACCAGTGATTTTGTGATTATTACACAGGCGGATTGGATAAGATACAGCTGGTCAACCATGTACATGTTTACATGCGGCGATATTGGTGGAGGAAGAGAGAGACTTCTTGGGAACATTGTTTGTTCTTCTCATCAATTTTTCAATTATTTTGGACTTTAGCACTTGCACTTCATATGTTTCAATGCAGCTGTTTTTGCACTATTAATATTGATGCACTTTATCTTGATTGAATAATGATGCACTTTATACTATTATGATATAACATTAATGCACTTCACAGTGTTTTGATTAGCACGATTAGCGCTGCTGAAAACAAGATAGATTGGTGTTTTCATGTTTTTTATTGATATTTTTTATGAAGCAGCAGCAAAAATTTATGTGCACATTTAATACCTTTGAAGGTTTACGCTAAGTAAAGCGCAGTATTTTTCTTTATAAACATAGAAAAGTGACGGCAGAAAAAGACTGAGTAGTCCATCGAGTCTGCCCTTTTTTTGTTTTTTGTGTTTTTTTTTTGTTTTTTTGGGGGTTTTTTTGTTTATGTTTTTTTTTTCCCATTAACCTCGTTGTCTGACTATAGATTTATGTTTATCCCAAGCATGTTTGAAGCCATTTACTGTTGACTGTCTCACAACCTCTGTTGGTAGTTTATTTCAATCATCAACCACCCTTTCAGTAAAATAATACTTTCTAAGATTAGTTTTGAACTTCCCTCCAGTTAGTTTGAGGTCATGTCCCTGTGTTCTCGATTTTGGTTTCCTATTGAAAAGACTGCCCTACTGAACCTTATTCACCCCCTTGATGTATTTAAAGGTTTCAATCATGTCTCCCCTCTCCCTTCTTTCCTCCAGACTGTACATATTACGTTCCTGAAGTCACTCTTGATATGTTTATCCCCCACACCTTTCACCATTTTTGTTATCCGTCTCTGAACTTGTTCTATCTTATCAATATCTTTTTGTAAGTGTGGTCTCCAGAACTGGACACAGTATTCTAAGTGAGGTCTCACTAAAGATCTATATAGAGGAATCAGAACCTCCTTCCTCCTGCTGGTGATCCCTCTACTGATACAACCCAGAATTCTATTTGCTTTTCCCACTGCCTGGTCACACTGTTTGCTCATTTTGCAATCATCTGAAATAAGCACCCCCAAATATTTTTCTTCTGTAGTGCTGGCTAACACTATACCCCCAATGATGTGCGCTTTAAGGGGATTCTTATTCCCTAGGTGCATTATTTTACATTTAGAAATATTGAACTGCAGTCTCCACTGCTTTTACCAATCTTTCAACAATGCCAAATCATGTTCCATGTTACAGACACCTCCAGGGATATCAACCCTATTTATTACACACCTTTGTATCTGTCACGTACCTGGTGGTGGAGTCTGACTTATGCAGGGGTAACCTCCCTTGCGACCCTGATTCGTGAACCCCTGATAGAGTAAACAGGAAGTCCAGGAGTGAGGATGGCACGAGGGTTGAGTTGGTCACCGGTGACGGTTGGAGAAGCTCCTCCGATCTCGTGCAGGTTTGGAAGGTCGGTGGTACAGGCAGGGTCGGCAACTGGCTGGCGGTGCGGTACAAGGGAGCAGGCAGGAGAGTCGTCGAGTACAGGCAGGGTTTGTTAACAGTCTAGCAGCAGAAGTACAAAAGGAGCAGGCAATCGGGTGGTTGTAGGCAAGCCGGGGGTCGGTGCAGGCAGAGTTGAGACAAGGTCGGGGCAAGCCGGGTCACAGGAACTGGTAACAGGTTTACAGGTCGCTCAGGAAAACAGGTCACACGCTGTAGACCAGACAGCACTTACTGCAGGAAGCAGGAAGTTTAAATAGAGCTGCTCCTCTAATAATTAGAAACAACAAGCAAATGCTAGTAACCCTCCGCACCGTCTTCTAACAGTATCATCAGCAAAGAGACATACATTGCCCAACAAACCTTTAGTTATAGCACTTACATATAGGTTAAATAGAACAGGACCCAGTACAGAGCCTTGTGGTACCCCACTAGTGACTGGTCTCTGTTCTGAGTGAACCCCATTTACAACCACACTCTGGGATCCATCCTTTAGCCAACTGCATTTCCACTGAACCACCCAAGGGTTAAATCCCAGCTTGTACAACTTTTGTATAAGATCATTACGTGGAACTGTACCAAATGCCTTGCTGAAATCAAGATATGCTATGTCCACAGCACCACCCTGGTCCAAAACACTGGTAATATAGTTAAAAAATTCAATCAGATTTGTCTGACATGATCTGCCCTCAGTAAAGCCATGCTGCTTTGGGTCCAGCAAGCTGTGTATTTTTAGGTGATCAATGATCCTTCTTTTCAGGAGTGATTTCATTAACTTGACTATAATTGATGTTAAGCTCACTGGCCTGTAATTACCAGCTTCTACCTTGCTGCCCTTCTTGTGGATAGGTACAATATTAGCTATCCACCAATCATGGGGAACTTCTCCTGTTAGAAGAGATTTATTAAAAAGATTTGTTAATGGCCACACAACTATATCTCAAAGTTCTCTTAGAACTCTGGGATGAATACCATTAGGGTCCATTGCTTTATTAAGCTTTAACCGAGCCAGTTCCTCAGCTACCTCTGTCTCCTGAAATCCTCGAAATGAACCTTCATTACTAGAACCAATATGATTCCCTAACTTGTTATCATTAGTCTATTTCTGTTCAACAAGTTATTATAATCCCCAGTCTGTCCTGGGGGTCTGTATACTACACCAATTCTAATTGAAGGCAGACCCAGAAGGTTTTGAGTATTTCATTAGTTTGTTTAATTAATGTTAGTTTTATGCCATTTTTTACATATATGGCAACTCCACCTCCCTCTTCCCTACTCTGTCATTCCTGTATAGTACCCTGGTATAGTTATTTCCCAGTCATTTGAATCCTTGAACCATGTCTCTGTAATTGCAACAATGTCCAAGTTGTCTCTAGACATAAGAGCTGTCAGCTCACACAGCTTGTTGCCTAAACTACGAGCATTAGTGCACATGACATGACAAACACAACTTTCAACTGCTTTATTATTACCACCAGAAACTTCAACTGTAGTGACCACCCCATCAGCCCAGTCGTTAGCAACACAAACTCTCACATTTGTTTCAACCTGCTGGGGACAGAAATGCTCCTCAACAATTACATCTCTACCCCCATTTCTCAGTTTAAATGCAATATGAGGACCTATCTTTGCCTCTGTGCTCTTCCCACGACTGCTGACATCCACTAGTCATCTTCCAGGTCTATCACAGGGCTGCCACTATGTAACAACTGCTCATGCGTGCTGGAGTGACATAATCTCGGCTCCATTCTCAGTGTAAAAAAGATGCCTGGAATGGGGAGAGGGTGTATATGCTTATACACAGCAGGCGGTGTATACCAATAAATCAGTTTTTTTCTGCAGACAAACTGTACATGCTAAGTTTTTTTTTAAACGTAACTTTAATTCTTCTTTAAATATGTGTGTAATCTCCTCCAGCATCTAATTCGCTCATCTCAACTTGATTTCTTAACCCAGGATGTCAAATTTTTCCATTCCTCCTCTCCCATGTTTCTGGAATGAATCCAGTCAACGTCCTGCTACCACTCCTTAGTTGGAAACTGTCAGAAGCTTACAGCATTAATAATGTAACATTTATGAATTCATCTTTGGAAATGCTATTTGGAGATAATGTCACAGTCATTTAGATGAACATGTTATATTACTATTAAGTGTTATTTTTGCATGCCTGCTCTGACTATGGGCACACAAATCCTACTAAGCACTATTTGCATCTAAATGTAATCCTAAGTCAATTGCATAAAACAAAGTAAAAACACTTTCTGTGGGAAAAATATGCATTGTTTAAGGTCCCCACAGTTCTGATAGTCAAAAAAATAGGAACATTACAAAAAAAAATTTCCCATCACCATATGATAGCAGTCAGTGGTGGGGTGGGGGAGCACACAGTGACTTACATTGATTTTTCATGTCTTTGGTAAAAGATGATTGTAGCAGCCTGATCTAAGAAATCAAGTTTATACTAGCTGCTCTCTAATCTGGGATATAAACTAGTTTGCATATTATAACCCTCTGATCTGGAACATAGGTTAATTTGCATATTAGCACCTCTCTGATCTAAGAAATAAGTTCAACTGCGTTTTATCAGTCCTCTGATCTAGAAGATAAGCTGCTTTACAAATAGGTACAACTCCCAGCTAGGAAATATTATAAGCTTATTTACATATTACAGCCCACTGATCTAGGAGATAAGCTTAAGAATAAATTGGTCAAGAGAAGAGGGTAAATAGAACATTGCACCAACTCCCTTAAAGCCTTTGTTAACCCAAAAAAATGCTGCTCCTGTCCCTTTAATGTGCAGTTAGCAGCATTGTGCTTTTGCTTTTTAAATTATCCCTCTGTAGAATATCTGTATGATAATGCCAGGTCTTGACTTCGCCCTGAGTGCAGACCCATTATCATATTAGCTGATCCTGAGAGATCGTGGTCTGTGCATGTCTGTGTCACTCACAGCCCTCCTATTCTCCTCTGCCTGTCTTCAGCTCCCCCCTCCTCACCCTCCCTCTTCCTGTTAACATGTAGTCTCTCTCCTCTCTGCTCTGTGTTCGTGTTATATCATAAATATGCTTATCTGTATATATGTCACGTACCTGGTGGAAGAGTCTGGCTTGTGCAGTAGGCAACCACCCTTACTACCCAGACTCGGGAACACCTGGTAGAGCAGACAGGTGGCTCGGGAGTGCAGGATGGCACGAGGGTCGGACTGGGTCACTGGTGTTGATAGAAAGTCCGTTGGTGCAGTTGTGCACTTGAAGTGTGGTCGTACAGGCCAGGTTGTGAAATGGGCAGGCCAGGCGGTGCGGTACAGGAGGAGCAGACAGGTGGATGGTCAGGTCCAAGCAGGGTCTTCAACAGGCAGGCAGCAAAGGTACAAGAGGATCAGGCAGGAGAGTGGTCGTAGACAAGCCGTGGTTCGTGCAGGCAGAAATCAGCAGGGTCAGGCAAGCCGGGTCACAGGAACAGATAATCAGATTACAGGTTGCTCAGGAACACATGCTAAACCCTGTAGATCAGACAGCACTTGCTGGAGGGTGCACTTAGCTTAAATGGAGCCGTTTGGTGGCGTTTCCGGCGCGTGCGAACGCGCATAGGCACGCGCGAATGCACAAAAAAGCGTCAACAAGTCCCTTTTGACACCGGATTTCTTCCCACAATAGAAAACACACTGGCTTCCTACACACGACTCTCTCTCCTCTCCTCTCCTCTCCTCTCCAGCTGACGAAAGCAGCAGTGCTTGCCCCCCCCCCAGGAACTCTGGGCTGAGCAGAGGAGAGGAGAAAAATGACAGCTGATAGCTGATCATAGGAAGACGGTGTGTTATCTATACAGATAAGCATATTTATGTTATAACCTGGCACAGGGAAACGTGTTGCTGTAATACAGAGGGGATGGGAGCATTTTATACAAGTGGCTTAACAACCACTTTAAATATTAAGGAAAAACAATTATGGTAAAGGGAGGGATTTAAGGGTGCAGAATGTCATGAAATACTGTATTTAGCAAAAATTCATTTTTATTTAGATTAATATAAAATAGTATATTTATAAAGGTATAAAAACCATCATAAATAGATCGTATGATGGGAGTACAAAAGGTTATGCTCTACATGTTTCGCCTTGATGTCGGCTTCCTCAGGAGACTTTATAACACTTTGTACAATTTTTCACCAGAATAAACAAAAGACATCTTTAACAGGTTCCCCACCACGCGCCGTCTTTTCACGGCAGCAGTCGGGGAGCCCTGCGCGAATCGCCGTAAATAAGCGGCGATTCGCATTTGGCCACCAGGGGGCGCGCGCGCACCCGCCGCACTCCTGGGCGCGCGCGGGGGACCACCGGTTTACGCTTAGCGGCGAATAAATGCCGCTAAGCGCGTCCCGAGGGGCTGACGACGGCACTTTTCTGCCGCGCACCACCCCTTGGACAATTTCTACAGAAAACAAATAAGACCACTTTTTAACATGTTTCACAATATTTCAGAGGACTCCTTCGGCTGTAGTTCCGCTTTGTACATCTCGTATTGGAAAACATGAGGGTAGTATGCTAGATAAATACTACCAAAAATATGGAAATATTTATATGATAAAATATAATTAGATTTATTTTTACTTAAAAACGATTTATGTCATAAAG
>BLSH010448246.1:485487-498551 GCA_018402905.1 Glandirana rugosa | reverse complement strand
GCAGCAAATATTGTATAGTGGCTGAATAGTGAAGCTCTAGATGGCAGCAGGTGTCAGCTGCCCTCTTGAGCTGCAACACAAAGTTACACTATAACTAAGCCCAAGCTACACTTTGTCCAAGCTCTTTGTGCTGTAACCTCACCCCTATATAATCTAGTGACAATTTCCTGGCCTGGATTGCCCCAGAGTGACTGAACCCCATTTGCATCTCCTTCATTTATGTTATAAATGTTTGCAATCCCTTTGCTTTGCCAGCATACTCTTTCATCTCCCAGACACTCAGCTATCAGTTGTATCCTTTTGTATTTATATCACTGTAGTCAGGGCACTGGTGATAGAGTTACATGGGGAAAAGCTATGGCTGTAAGCTGCTGACCCTTAAACAATGCAAGGGAAAGGGCAGACGTGGACGTGGACGAGTAACAGACAGCGATATCACACATTCTGGCCTTACCCGTACCCTCACAGTACCCCCCCCCCCCCCCCATTCATGATTCTTGACAGAGGAGGAAGAGGAAATGGGATAGGCTTCAAGGAGATGTTTCAGCAGCTCTCCCAAACCCCAGGAGTCATGTGTGGGAGGGGTAAGATTGGGGATGACGGGCAATTTTGACCAATAGAGCCTGATATGCTCAAATGTCTGCACAAGGATCCCTGAATTTAAAGAACAATTTACATATATGCAGTGTGGCAATGCAGCGTTAACACAATGCACATTACATGCGTTGGCATATTGCGGTGCCAATTACTTTTAAAGCGGTAGTAAACCCTAAAAAAAAAGTAGCAGTGGTAAAAAAAATAATAGATGAGCCAACTTCAGGTTGATGCTATAGTATGCACCGTTCGTGTTCTCCATCCATTTGAAGGGGAGTCCCAATCATGGCACGGGGCGGTCTACACTGTATTTAGAGCTACTGTGCATGTGTCGGTGATGTCATTGGCTTCAGCCGCTGTGAAATACCTGTAGGTACAAGTGTATATGAAGACTTTGAGGCACCTGTGTGAAATAGCCAACTTTTGAGAGTCTGAAGCCCATTGATTTCAATGGGCTGTCTTAATGCAAGGCACGTTAACAATATAGTTACGTTGCAGCACATGTATTAATACATTTCACAAATATAAATGGGCCCCAAAGCGCAAGCTGTAACCCTGTAGTACATCTGTCTTGCTGGTGGCTGACGTGCGTAATGACGTGCATGCATCCTAGCTCACTGAAGCAGACCACGGGTCATCACGCACGCTGGGCAGGTTTGTTTTGAGAGTGCCACAATCAGCTTTAATATCCTCCATCTTCCTAGTGAGTATTGAACAGGAGGCCATGAAAGGAGCTTACAACCATGGGTTGTAAGATACCTTCCATGTTTGTAGATGGAATTAACATGCAAGATCTTTACTCATACTAACTGCATTTATAAAAAATATATTCAATAAATAAATACATAACTGTCTTCATTTGTGTGTTAATAAATGGCCTATTCAGCTTGAAGTTTCCAAGAGAATTCCAGAAATGCACATGGGTGTTGCTGCTGTTTCCTTGGGCAGTTATTCCTCTATAATTTTCCATGAAGAATGAGGATGTTGGCAAAATGAGTCAGAGCTATGTGGTTTGATTGCTTGTCACCTGATCATTTCAAAACAATGATGTGCCACGGGACAGAATAAGAGGTAATGTCTTCCAGTAATTCAAAGTGTATCTCCTCCAGTCTCTTGTTATGATATACAGCTATTTTTGTTCTCCTTTATCATGTGGTTTGAGGCTCGGTTCACACTGCTGCGATGGCAAAGTCGTGCGACTTTGCCTGTGACTTTCCCCTGCGACTTCCTTCTGACTTAATCTAACTTGGATGCTATTTAGGAGTCTGTAAAGGGCTGAAACTGCACCCAAGTCAGACCAAAGTAGTGCAGAGACCTTTGTGTACTTGTGTAGCATCAGTTAGACAGCTCTCATAGGGAAATATTGAATTTGAGATGTCATCCTACTTGGGCTTCCACAAGTCGGATCCCATGTCACAGCAGTGTGATCTGAGCCTTAAGGTACATCTTTTTTTATTTATAGCGGAGTTCCACCCAAAAGTGGAACTTCTGCTTTAAAGGAAGGTGACCCCCTGACATGCCGCAATTGGCATGTCAATTTTTTGGGGGGGACCCTGTTTTCACGGGGTCCCAGGTCCACTTCCTCTCCTGGCGCTGCAGAGCCGGAAGGAAATTCACCACCCCTGCGATCTTTTGGGACAAGTCACAGGTCCCAGAAGATACGCCGGCCATTCACAGCCTGCAGCGCGACTCGCTCATGCACAGTGCGCGCACGGCTTTGAAGCAAAAGCCGGGTGCCCACACTTGTGATGCCGGCACCGTACGGAGGAGGGGGAGAAGAGTGACGCTGTGGGCCGCTGCATCGCTGGAGCCTGGGACAGGTGAGTGTCCGATTATTAAAAGTCAGCAGCTACACTATTTGTAGCTGCTGACTTTTAATAGGGTGGAACTCCGCTTTAAACATATTCTGGGCAAATTCTAGCTGCAGATAGGCTTTTATTTTCATTGTGCTATTTATAATGCATAAACCTATGCTTTATACATTCCAGGGTCCTGTGTTAAATACATGTTGTGTAAATAATACATGCCATACCCCTGGCTACTGCTCTCTGTATTTTGGGCTACATATAATATTCTTCTGATCACTGTAGTCTTTCTGCAATATTTCACATATGTTCTCCTGACCAAAGTATTTATTGTCTCAGCAGTTGCTGGTTGTAGTCACTATTTTATGAAGTTGTTCTAGGCTGAAAGGCATATTAAATGATTGTGCAAAAAATGCAATACAGATATTCTCCACGCTACTAATCAAATAATGCAAAATTTTATAAAAGTGAAAATGAAATTACAATAAAATGAAACCAAAGATGAATGTTACAGCTCAATCACTGATATGTGCTGGAGCTATTTTCCCCCAACTTAGTAGGCCCCATGGTTGCTGACATCTTGTCATATTGAATTCTCCTAAGAACTCTCATTCATAGAGCAAGTAGAATTTATGTGAATCTATTATATAATTTACTGAGTTATACCAGTACATTTATAATTAATTGAGTTGTACCCGTTCATCTGTAATCCATTGAATGGTACCAGTTTATCTACAGTCTACTGATTTACACTAGTTTGTCTACAATCCACTAGATTATATCAGTTATCCATTTCCAACTGAGTTGCACCAGTCCTTCTTCAGCTAAATTGATATTAGTGGACCTTCAGTTATTCTGGTTATATTCAAGTGGATAGGTTGGGAATGTTGATTTCATTTGTGATTGTCAGGGAGTGAATAGAAGAGAGTGGTGTAACGCATATTAGTCATTCTGTGGCTCTCCTGTACTCACTCATAATCAAAGATTTCTTCACATTGTTGAAAGATTGATGTGTGTGCTTTGAAAACATATTGCTAATCATTTGCAATTGTAATATACCATATGTTGATTCTGAGTTTCACTCTAATATAGCAGAATTTTGAGTAAATACTTTAATTTCTCAGCATTGTGTGGTTCCTTTCACTCACTTAGACTCACTATTCAAACAAAAGGTAACACCATGAGTGAACCCAGTGTGTCAGGGGTGGTGGAGGATACTCAGTCGGGAAACCAAGGGGAAATTGAATTATCCTCCCTCAAGAGGGCAGCACTACACAAAAAAACAATGCTGTTTGCCGCTAGAGTGTTCGGGTTTGGCTTGATGAAAAGGTGGCAACCCTAAACGTGGGGGAAGACAGTTTTGGCACCTTTAGCACTGCATGCATGTAATGGCAATTGGTGCTGGGTTGTACTGGAGGGTCCATTAATGCTGGCTGCTATGGGACCTGTTGTTGTGGGGGAGATCTATTGTTGAGGGAGAGGATCTATTGTTGCTGGGGGGAGATTGGGGCTTTTGTTGCTGGTGGAGGGTCAATTGTTGCTGGGAGAAGGATTTATTCTTGCTGCAGGGGGGTTTTGTTCCTGGTTTCCACAAGATGTATCAATCTTCTGTAAAACGCATATCACCAGCCTGCAGTCTAATCCCTCTATGATATGACTGCTCTGATGCAGAGCTGAGATTGCTGGAGGAGGTTTGGTGGTATACGCGTATCACCCTCATCCTAGAATAGGGTTTCAGTTAAATTTAGTTATGCTGGGTGGTAGTTAGCCTGGCTGATTTGCTGTGTTTCGTAGTTTAAATGACTTCGTCCAATTCTGTGTGGCTGCTCCTTTCTGTCAGTAGGTGGTGTTGTTGCCTCTGACATTAGAGTGATGAGCTACAGTAAGTTCAGCTTATGAATAAACATACTTCTCAGCCAATCAGACTGGCAGCTTTGCATACTGGGAAAAGGTATTTAACTGGAAGAAGTCAGGCAGTCAAAGTCTTCCCACCCTGGGCTGCAGCCTAGGTGGATGTGCAGCAAGTAGCTCCTGGCTGCTGGGCCTAAAGCCTGAGGCCTATCCAGGTGATCGTTGGTTGCTAGGCCTGTCCGAATCCTATTTGGGAGCTCAAGTTCTATTGAGGAAAGCCTATTAAAAATCTGGAAATTATTCTGAGAGGGATGGAGTTCTGAGGAAGCACCAGAGGGGACTCTTCATGAGCTGGAGGCTATAAAGTGGCTGGGAGGACTTCAGGAGAGAACTCATCCAGTGAATCCATGTGCAGGAAGCTGTGAGTAAAGTTCAGTTACTAGAGGATACAGCCTGTCCTACAAAGTACAGATGTGCTGGTTTAGCTTAAAGGCTCTTTTTCCTGTACTGCTGTCTACCTTATCTCACTAAGCTTTCTTGTGTTTAAAGCATAAAACTGACTGGCGCTCAACTTCTTTTTTTGCTCATCACCCGCCATGCCCAACACCCTACACCCTGAGGAATGTGTAACCCTCCTCGTCTCTGAGAGTCACCATCAGTCTCCCGGAGAATCGGGGCAGGCGCTACATACGTTTTACAGAACATTGGTACATCTGGTGTAAACGAGCCTACTGCTGAAATGTATCACTTCCTACTGCAGCTGGAGGTTTGGCTCGGTGGGTGGGTGCCATTTAGTTTGCCTGTTTGCCGGACTGGCAAAATTCAGACCAAATTCTTGTTCAATCCAAATATGAAATTCATCCCTAGCGAAGACCATCTGTGCCATACTATAAGCAACAGGGAAACGGAAAATTGTGTACTCACCTGACGGTAATTTTCCTTTCCTGATGCATAAGCATGACAGCATACAGGTATGGGTATAGGCCCCGCCCCTCGCCCAATCAGGACTGGTTATACTATGATTCAATAAGTTGTTTCCCCCCAGGCAGCATTCTCGTAAAAATATTCAAATGCAAAGCCCACAAGGGAGGGACTTGTATGCTGTCATGCTTATGCATCAGGAAATGAAAATTACCGTCAGGTAAGTATACAATTTTCTGTTTTCCTGACACAAGCATGACAGCATACACGAATGGGATGTAGCACACCCACAAACCACAAGGGAAGGTATGCTGAAGTAATATTTTATTAACTATCCATTCCGGTGAGTACCGAACTACCAAACTCTACAGTTGTTAAGGCTGCCGGATACACTTTATAATGAGTCAAGAATGTGCTATATGTTGGCCACGTTGCAGCTCTGCATATTATTTCTGGGGATACACCCCTGAACTCTGCCCACAATGCTGCCAGGCTTCTTGTCAAGTGCGCCCTTGTATTTGATGGAGGTTCCAGGTTTCTTGCTTCATAAGCTCTCTTAGAGCCCTTTCACACTGGGCGGCTAGTTTTAGCGGCGCTTTACCGCTGTCATAGCTGCGCTTTGGCGCCACTATTGGGGCAGCAGCAGGATGTTTTTAACCCCCAAGAATGGGTTAAAAAGGGGCTAAAAGCGCCGGCATGCAGTGCTTACAAATCTGTGTTCAGCTGCTTCGGAAGCGCTGGCCATTCATTTCAATGGCAGGGGTGGTGTAGGAGCAGTGTATACACTGCTCCCGCACCACCCCAAAGATGCTGCTTGCAGGACTTTTTTCCCCTCCTGCAAGCGCACCGCCCGAGTGTGAAAGCACTCAGACTTTAACATTGGGGTTGACTGGGGGGAATTTTCAGGTGCTTAACAGGCGCTATTTTTAGCGCTAAAGCGCCTGAAAAACACCCCAGTGTGAAAGGGGTCTTAATGGTTTTAACAAGCCACAATGCCAGCGTCCTTGTGGATGCTGCTAGCCCTTTTCTTATTCTGGCTGGAATGACAAACAGGTTTTTCGCTTTTCTGAAAAAGGCTGTCCTCTGCATGTATGCTTTGAGGATAGATCCGACATCTCATTCATGTGTTTGACTAGATGCATCCTTCCGCATTGTTGGGACAATGTCCTGTTTTCTATGAAATGATTTGTTTACCTTAGGCCGGTGTTGTGGCAATGTTCTTAATACCACCCTGTCTGGTAGGTGGCAACAGTAAGGGGGTATTCTAAGGCTTGAATGTCCGATATTCTTCTCCCTGATGTGATGGCAGTGAGAAAAACTGCTTTCATCGTTATATTCCATAACGAGGTTGCTTGAATCCCTGCAAAAGAAGGTTGGAACAACATTTCCAGTACTACTTGCAAGTCCCATGGAGGGACAAATGACCTTGCTTGAGGTCATACTCTGTCGCAGGCCTTCAGGAACTGCCGTACTAACTGTTGGGTAGCCCATCTTACCCCTGTTAATGCCGAGAGTTCTGAGATTTCTACTGTGAGTGTATTCATCTGTAGGCCCATGTCAAGGCCTGCTTGTAGGAATTCTAATATCTGTTCTTCTCATGGTGCTAAAGGATCAAATCCTCTGGATTCAGGGAAGGTTGCAAACTTTTCCCATACTTTTGAATAGGTTTTGTTCGTTGTTGCTGCTCTTGCCTTGAGTAAGGTCTCAATGACTGAGGCTGAACAACCTGCCTCTCCTAGCCTTTGCCTCTCAATCTCCAAGCTGCCAGATGGAGCTTGGTAGGGTTCGTGTGCCACAACTGCCCTTGTTGGAGAAGGTCCGGTATCTCTGGTAGTAGGATCGGGGGTTCTATTGCCAAGGCCTGTAGTAATGGGAACCATGGCCTGCGAGGCGACACTGGCATGATTGCTATCACTATGTCGTGATGTTTGCGTATTCTTTTGAGTAACCTGGAAATTATAACTATTGGTGGAAATATGTATGCTAGAGTGCGGATCCATTCGGAGCCGAGTGTGTCCAGTGCATCTGCTAAGTAATTTTGTGGAGATGGAATGTTTACAGCCAATAAATTCATCAAGTTCTGTTTAGCCCAGGTCATAATTGGTGAGACCTCTGCTAGGAGTGCTCGACTCCACATTCCCACTTGGCAGCGAACATGGGCAATTGCCGCCTTGTTGTCTATCTGGAACGTCACGTTGGCTCCTTTTATTTGGTCCTGGAACGCTTTCAAAGCCTGAAAAGCTGCTTTCAGCTCTATTATATTGGAGACTTCTCTCCGTTTGCTCTCCCATTGACCCTGGGCTAGATAGCCATTGCAGTTTGCTCTCCAGCCTACTGCTGATGCATCCAATGTGACCACTATTGGTCTTGGTTGATTGAGTTGGTGACATTTCAACTGATTGGCTAGCTTCCTCCACCACTCGAGGGAACGTTTCATTGTTGGTGATATTCAGTTTCTTTGCCATGTGGATCGGCTCCTCCATTGTTTCAGGAATTCCACCTGAAAATGTGAGGAGGTAAAATAGCGCGCTAATACTAATAAGTCCAATTGTGACTAAACCAGCTGCAACCCAAAAAACACCAACCAGGCACAATAAGCATAAAATCCAAAACAGGGGAACGTTTCATTGTTGGTGATATTCTGTTTAGTTGCCGTGCGGATCTGCTCCTTCATTGTTTCAGGAATTCCACCTGAAAATGTGAGGAGGTAAAATACCGCGCTAATACTAATAAGGCCAATTGTGACTAAACCAGCTGCAACCCAAAAAACACCAACCAGGCACAATAAGCATAAAATCCAAAATAGGTTGCGCTAATTGAAGGTAACAGTTTACTCCATGAGCAAATTGCAAATGTTCGTGTGGTAATCTATGAGGTATATGAATTATAGACTACATGGGACACACTATCTATCAGAGCAAATAATATAAATTAATGTTTGACCATCCTAATACAATTAACCCTTCAGTTGTAACAGCAGTGGGTACATTTATAAATATGCACACACAAGTGCTAAAAACAAGCGGAGATATCAATAACCGTATCCTTGGTATTAAAGCACATATAGACAAGACACCTATCATTAATTTACAAATAGCTGGTAATCAGTTGAAAATTAAGCAGAAATTCATAAATGGTTACACTGAATTAGTGACAGGTAGAGTTCAAATTAAGTGCAAAGAAGTGGATACTTGAAAAAATTTTAATTAAAATTAAAAAAGTGCCAAATAAGTCCAAATGGTCGCCTTCACAGTTATATGTGCACCACGTGAGACAATATGCATGCCACTGTGAAACCTCCACCTATATTAGGATAGCAGCTTACCAGAAGTAAGCGTGGATTGCGTATTGGCTTAGTACCCAGCCCAGGTCTCCAGATGGGGTATGTTGAATGCCTTGGGGATCGCAATCCTCTAAGTGGATCTCCTCCCAGATATAGGGGTCAGACCTATGGCACCAGGTTGCGGATAGTACTTGTTCGGAACAGGAACCCATCCTCTAAGGTATAGGTGAGAGCGTCCTGCAGCCTCTTATAGGAAGCACCTCGACTCCAAAATGTACCAAGAAGAGAGGGGAATTCCAATAGTGTAATATGACTTAATATTTTATTAAAAGGTATCAAATATTGCACTTACAGCATTTATATGAACAGCAAGCGAAGGAACAAACAAGCCGGCCAGCACTCGTGTACAGCTTCTGTAGGCAGTGACATCAGTGCGTCTTTCCCTTTTCCACCTGAAAAGTCCTCATCTGCCAATGGGCCCACCTCACCATCAGAATCGTGGCTGCTGGTGACCCCAGTAGTGAAAGGCAGTGGGAGGGTGAGAGATATGACCATGTTAATATCTTTTCTAGTTGGGAGATTTTTGCTGCTGCCTTCTCTGAAGTGAGTTTCACCGTGTTCTTGCAGGTGTCCAGGATTGCCCCCCAAGAATAGCATTCTTTGCGCTGGTACTGGTTGACTCTTCTGCCAATTGATTATTCAATAAGGATTTTGACCAGAATTTCCCAGTGTTCTGTTAGGACTTGAGGCTCCCGGGCCGCTAGGAGGACGTTGTTCAGATAGTGGAACACTTGCATGCCCTGCTTGCGTAACATGGCTATGACAGGGAGTAGCACTTTGGAAAATGTCCTGGGGGATGGTGACAGGCCGAATTGCAAGCAGATGAATTGAAAATGGTACTCCATTATCACACAGAGTAAACATTTGTGACACTGCTGATGAACTGGGACATGTAAATAAGCATCTTTCAAGTCTAATCCACTCCTCCTGTCTGATGGTTTGTGTGACCGACTGTAGTGACTCCATCCAGAACTTCTGTACCCTTATCTACTTGTTCAGCTCTCAAATGTCTAATACTGGTCTTAGATCGACTGTTTTTTTCTTTATTAAGAAAAGAGGAGAGTAGAATCCTTGATATCTTTCTTGGCTCGGAACTGGTTCCATAGCTCTTTTTTGTAAGAGTGACTGGACATATTCGAAGACTATTTGAATCTTGTTTTGGCACCGGGGAAGTTTTGTGTAGGCAAATTGGGGAAACTCCCGAGGGGTCAAAAACTCCTAATGAGGACCCTCCTGGATTGCCCTTATCGCCCAAGGGTCCTCGATTTGCTCCTCCCAGACCTGGGCAAATTGGCGTAGATGGGTATCAACTGGGCCAATCTGGATGGAGGGACCTTCAAAAGGGTTTTTGCGTCGTGCCTTGTTTCGACTTATTCACCCATACCACCAATGTCTGGGGGGGGGGGGGTTCCATCCTCTCCTGGCATCTCTGTTTGTTCTAAAGAACCTTCTGTATCTCAGTCTACCTGTGAATTGCCTTCTTTCTGGCTGGTGCTGGCGTCTGGGCTTCAGGTCTTGTGGGATCAATCCTGACTTGCCCCCTGTCACCACTGAGATAGCAGCTTCCAATTTGCTACCGAATAAGGCCGTTCCATCAAAGGGAATATGGCACCAGTTGGACTTTGATGTACCGTCTGTAGTCCACGGTTTGATCCATAATGCTCTTCTTGCCGTTACTGACAATAGCATCACAATGCCTTAGGCGATCGGAAGTGGAAGTCTCCTTCGCCTCCCTCCTGAAGTCTTCTGGGACACAGGACAGGTCCTAGAACACTTCAGGGCCAATCACACATCGCTTCTCCGCTTGCGCATGCTAGTGGCTTCACGTCCTGGTGCCCACACTAGCCAATCAGGAGGGGGAAATCTCAGATATCGCTGGACAGAGAGGGACCTCAGGTAAGAGGGCTGCTGCACGCAGAAGGTTTTTTATCTTACTGCATAGAATGGCAAAACTTTTTTTTTTTTTTTTTTTTTTTTTTTTTTAGCTTTGGACAGAGTGGAGAGGGATTAGCACCCTTGTCAGTTTTTATTGCTGTCTGTGCCCTCATTAAGGAGATTCACCCTCTATTTGTCCTGTTTACCATTATCGCTGAAAGTGAAAGAAAATCCCAAATTTTGGGTTGTTCCCAGAAAAGTAATAGAAGAGAAATCTTCCAATGGGGACACTAGTTCTGGTGACCTGGGGGGCCCCAAGGGATTCTTTTGATTTGTAGGGATTACCTCTCACTTCCTGTTTTGGCTAGTGATGGAAGTGGAAGTTGGCTATGGACGGAAGTGAAGGCAAATTTCCAAAATGAAAAAGCTGTCTTTTTTAATGGTGGAAAACAGGTACAGTATTTATATATGTGTGTGATTTTTAAAACTATTTTCATTCAATATTTTAAGTTTATAACAATATTTTGTATTTACCTAATTTAATTTGGTTGTTTTTGATACACCATGTGTGTCCTGTAAAAGCAGCTTCCCTTTTGACTGGTATTTTAGTAATCTTCTTTCTTTCGTATTGACAGACCATTTTACCTCTTTATTAGCATTAAAAAAATGACAGGGGTTCTAATTCTTCTCCACTGTATCCATCCCATCATGTCATGGGCTCAATTCACTAACATTTACCACATGCGTTAACGTGGACATGTGACTCATTTGCATAAATGATTGCAGGCGGTAAATTAATTCCAATTCATAAAAAATATTATTATATGCGATTATGCGGTATTTACTGCAAAATGAAAATGTTACGGTAAATATCATTTAAAAAGCTTTTAAGTCCAATTCACAAACAGACCAGAGAGTAAAAAAGCGTGTGATATTTATCACCAGGGATTTGCTGGCGGTATCACATGTGGTATTTGTCAAAAAACAGCGTGGGGGTTGGGGGGACAACCCATGCTGTTTTTTGACAAATACAGTGCTCAGCATAAATGAGTACACCCCAACCGATTTGTCAGAACACCTTTCCTTTCAGAATTAACGTTTTCTATGGGACAATATACTACAAAATACTCCCACGGCATGGGTTGTCCCCTCAACCCCCGCGCAATTGTTTGCAACCAAAATGTGTTCATTTGCACACACAAAAGCGTATTTTTCCTAACAAATTCATTCAAGACCGTTTTGCAAAAATGAATACACCCCAAAGAAAGTCTTAGGAGCAAAGCTAAATTTTAAACAACAAAATCCTAATTAACAAGAATTAATCTACAGATGAGTCTAATTATTCATTAAACAGGTGTCCAGCAGACAGTTGATTATAAAAGGGCGTTACTTAACCAAGAAAACTCCTTCCGATTTCATGCTGTCAGCAATGGCACCACATGGAAGAGAAATGTCACAAGGCCTGAGAAAGAAAATTATTTCTTTACACAAGAAAGGTGAAGTTTACAAGAAGATCAGCAAAGCTTTATACTGTAGCAAAATTGATACAAAAATGTAACAAAGATGTAACAGAAACCATCTCAGAGACGTCCATGGAAGTTAACACCTTGACAAGAGCATCTTCTGATGAGAAGAAAATCAACGTGCAAGTTCACTGCAGTTAGCTAAAGAAATAGAAAGACAAAAGGGTGATTGTTTCCTGTGACACAATAAGGCGTACACTGCAGAGGAATGGCATGCATGGCATGGCAGGGTGACTTTAACCAAACACTGCTCAGCAGCCTCAATCCACGCCCCACACTATATAAAGACGCTTGTACAGCAGCTCTATGTAGTGTGTGAAACGGTGGTGTTAGACAGAGATAGAGAGAGAGACAGTGAGGTTAGCTAGTAACGGCGTGCAGGCAGTTCTGTGTTAGCTAGTGTAGTGACAGATTAGTGAGCACTGATTACTGTAAAACAAACACATAGATAGATAGGGTGATCTGTATACAGTCAGTTAGTGCAGGCAGTGCAAGAATATATATATAGCTTCCTGGTGTGTGTATATATATATATATATATATATATATATATATATATATATACAGCATATTGAGTGTAAACTATATATCAGTGCATTATAGTGCATTCAGGGGTGTACGTACGGTATATAGTGCACTTGACGTGGTGTCTTAAAATATATACAGTCTAGTATATATGTATATATATATATATACACACACACACAGCGTATTGAGTATTCACTATATATCAGTGCATTCGTGGATGTAGGTACGGTATATAGTACACTTGACGTGGTGTCTTAAAATATATACAGTCTAATTAATATATATATACACTGTGTGCAGAAGATTATTAAGACGTGTGTCACATATATATATAATTAATCTGACATATATAAAATTCTGTGGTGCAGTTCACATGATATATGGCATGGATGTAGGTGCTTACGTGACTATATATCACTTATGAGTTATGCGACACACACACACATATATATATATATATGTATATATGATCTGACATATATAAAATTCTGTGGTGCAGTTCACGTGATATATGGCATGCATGTGGGGACTTACGTGATATTACGTGACTATATATCAAATGTGAGTTATACGACATATATATATATATATATATATATATATATATATATATATATGTGTGTG
>BLSH010448246.1:441640-452843 GCA_018402905.1 Glandirana rugosa | reverse complement strand
GTGGGGGCAGTTTGCAGCCAGTGACCCAGGTGGGGGCAGTTTGCAGCCAGTGACCCAGGTGGGGGCAGTTTGCAGCCAGTGACCCAGGTGGGGGCAGTTTGCAGCCAGTGACACAGGAGGGGTACATTGCAGAGTCGTCCCCCCGCCCCCGCCCCCCCCTGCACTTACCCCATCCAGCAGGCAGGATTCTTGTTGCAGAGATTCGGCATGCGAGAGCGCGCTGGCCCCTCATCCAATCACCCTGAGTGGAGGCTCAGGGCAGCCAATCAAGCTATGAGTGTGCGCCTGCTCAGCGCACACTCATAGCTTTTAATGGCCAACCAATAGGCTCACTACTTGGCTGTCATGTGACAGCCAAGGAGCCGAAAAAAAAAAAAAAAGAGAAAGTCAATGTACCGGCGCCACCTGCAGGTGGGCGGGGTTGACTTTTTTTTTTTTTCTCTTTTGCCGGCAGGGAGGCGGCGCCCCTCCCACACCAGCCGCCCCTGCTTGTCACACCCTATTTTTGGGCGGTTTCTCCCATTATTCTTTGCAGGACCTCTCAAGCGCTATCAGGTTGGATGGGGAGCGTCTGTGCACAGCCATTTTCAGATCTCTCCAGTGATGTTCAGTCGGGTTCAAGTCTGGGCTCTGGCTGGACCACTCAAGGGCCTTCACAGAGTTGTGTACTTGGGGCCGTTGTCCTGTACGAAGATGAACTTTCGCCCCAGTCTGAGGTCAAGAGCGCCCTTGAGCAGGTTTTTATCAAGGATATCTCTGTACATTGCTGTATTCATCTTTCCCTCGATCCTGACAGCATGATGCTGCCACCACAATGCTTCACTGTAGGGATGGTATTGGCCAGGTAATGAGTGGTGCCTGGTTTCCTCCAGACATGATACTTGTTGTTCAAGCCAAAGAGTTCAGTCTGTTTCATCAGACCAGAGAATTTTGTTTCTCATGGTCTGAGTCCTTCAGGTGCCTTTTGGCAAAATCCAGGAGGGCTGTCATGTGTGTTGTTGTGGTTTTTTTTTTTTTTTTTTTTTTTTTTTTTTTAAACTGAGGAGTGGCTTCCATCTGGCCACTCTACCATACAGGCCTGATTAGTGGAGTGCTGCAGAGATATTTTGCTTCTCTCCACAGAAAAACGCTGGAGGTCTGTCAGAATGGCCATCAGTTCTTAGTCACCTCCCTGACTAAGGCCCTTCTCCCTGATTGCTCAGTTTGGCTGGGCGGCCTGCTCTTGGAAGAGCCCTGGTGGTTCCAAACTTTTTTCATTTTACGGATGATGGAGGCCACTGTGCTCATTGGGACCTTCAGTGTCGCAGAATTTTTTTTTTTTTTCTGTAGCCCTCCCCAGGTCTGTGCCTCGATATAATCCGGTCTCAGAAGTCTACAGACAATTCCTTGGACTTCATGGTCTGTGCTCTGGCATGCACTGTTAACTGTGGGAACTTGTATAGACAGGTGTGCGCCTTTCCAAATGTCCAATCAACTGAATTTAACATAGGTGGACTCCCCAAGTTGTAGAAACATCTCAAGGATGATCAGTGGAAACTGGATACACCTGAGCTCAATTTTAAAGCGGTTGTCTACCTATCGATTTGATAGTGTCAAAGAAGAATTAATATTCCCGGCATGGCAGAAATGTTAGCTGTCTCCTTGATTGTGCTCTCAACCATACTAGCAAACCATCCAATGGGTGGTGTCATAATGGATCACATGTGCAGCATCATGGCAGTTGCAGATTAAACAGAGGCTAAGATGTCAGCTTCCTTAGCTGAAAACGATATGAGAGTATACCACCACTTTAAGTGTCATGGCAAAGGCTGTGAATACTTATGTACATGGGATATTTTATTTATTTTTTAAATACATTTGCAAAGATTTCAAACAAAGTTTTTTCACATTGTCATTATGGGGTGTTTGTAGAATTTTAAGGAAAATAATGAATTGAATCCGTTTTTAGAACATTTAGAAAATGTGGAAAAAAGTGAAGCGCTGAATATGTTCCGGAAGCACTGTATAGGCTGAGCGACCACTGCAATTCGCATGACCTAGTCATTCCAGCTGCAAGGATCTGACACTGGAATCCGGAGAATGCACCTAACTGGCTATGTGAAGGAGGTCTAAGGTGCCCTAGGTTCTGTGCCCATTGGCTTTGGTCATAATGATCAAGCCCTGTTTGCAATAATAAAAGGTAGAGTAGATAAATGAAATTTACAGCAAAACTTTTGTCTTTGCTCTTTATCTTATCAACAGCTCTGTGATATTTCTCCAATCTGCACAGTCATGTGGCAGATTATGAAGTACACAGGTGGCTGCTAAGTGAAGGGTGTTCTGAGGTTATTGTGTTGGACGATTTATGAATTGTTAATGTTGTTTTCACTTCTGTTATTAGCTGAAATGGTGTGTATGCGCACACCAAAGCCTTTATATAGTCTCTTACCTGGCTGACCTCTGTGCAGACCAGCACCTGCCACCTTTATACGTATTGACCTGGTTATGGCCCTTTTGTGTATCTGTCTGCACATCTGGGGATAATTACTCAGCACAATGACACGTGAGTGCTTATGAGAATCTGTATTTATGGCATTGGAGACATCCTGGGAAGTGCTGTGTCAGCACGCAATGAAGCTGTACAGGGACTGCTCTCCACCTATCCATGAGAGTGTTTGTATATCTTTAAATTTAGGCAAGATAAGTGCAGATTGATTGTTTTGCATTCGAAAATTGCAGAGTGCTTTCTTGTGCTGTAATGCAAGCTGTAAAGTTTCTGATGCTCAGCCTGCAAGGCAGTTATCCCCATCCCGGGCTATTGTATTCTGACAGCCGGCAGCAGCTGCCCTCAGAATGCACACATTGCCTGCATCTCTTTGGATGCAACAATTTTCTGACGGCCTCCTCTGGTGCAAGTCGATTGAACAGTTGACTTTTGCTGAATGGATTGGTACATTTTTGGAATTTTGAGCGAGCAAAAAAGAATTGACTGAAATTCAAGCAGTGTATGGTCAGCTTAAAGCATATCTCTGGTTAAAATGTAAAATTGTCATACATTTCCACATTGTGGTTCAGTTATTTCTAGCCTAACCCTATTTAATCTGAACGATCTCTGTTTGTAAACTTACTTCATGATTACCCTCACATGTTTACTTTCTATAAAACGTATTCACTATGCCCTGTGAGTAGGCATTACTGTGTTGCAGAACCTGCAAAACTTTTAAAGGGGAAGTAAACCCTGATGGGGTTTGCATCCTCTATATTCCCCTGCAAAGTAAAAGCATAACGGGCTACTATGCATCGCATACTAGCCCATTATTTGTCACTTGGGCTCCATTTACACAGGACACTATTTCAACCTCCCCTGAACGATTTTTTTTTTTTTTTTTTTTTTTTTTTTCTTTTAAATGGAAACACCTGTAAGCGAAACGGTCCTAGACGCGACTTACTGCAAAATGCCTCTGAACTGGTGTCTGAACCCATTTTTTTGCGTTCCAAAAAAAGCCTTTAAACTCTACTGCCTGGAAACTACCTTAAACAAATCTGTGTAAATGTACTAATAAGATAACCTAGAGCAAAGTTCAGGGGCAGCTGAAAAAAATGCCCAAATGCGTCTAAACGTCTGTTTACCAGCAGCAGTGTAAAATGAGGCTTTACCTGCAAACGAAGCCTGCAATGTCTCCTGTGCAGGCAGCGTCTATCTTCAGCCCCTCTTCCTTCCGGGGCCACGACTCCGGCTCTGTGACTGGCTGGAGTCGCGTGACGTCAATCCCATGTGGGAGCTGCCAGTCACGGCGCGAACAAAGTGACGAAACGGCACAACGGGCGGCTTCTTCACTGCGCATGTGCCGAATGACGTTGGCAATGCAAGTACGCTGTATGTCTCCTAAACTGTGCAGGTTTAGGAGATATGCAGGGAACCTACAGATGAGCATTATTAAAGGCTTACCTGTAGGTTAAAGTGGTTGTCACGGGTTGAGCTGTGTTGCTTTTACGCCAAACATAACGTTTTACATTGTTGCCAAAAAGTTCGATTTTGGTTTCATCTGACCAGAGCACCTTCTTCCACATGTTTGGTGTGTCTCCCAGGTGGCTTGTGGCAAACTTTAAACGACACTTTTATGGATATCTTTAAAGCGGAGTTCCACCCTTTCCTTAGGTTTAATAAAAGTCAGCAGCTACAAAAAGTGTAGCTGCTGACTTTTAATAAACCGACACTTACCTGTCTCCCGGTCCAGCGATGGAGCCGCACGGAGCCTCGCTCCTCTCCCCCTCCCCTCCGTGGCGCCGGCATTGCTACTGTGGGCACCCGGCCACGGCTTCACGGCCGGGCGCACACTGCGCATGCGTGAGCGGCGCTGCGCATTGTGATTGGTCCAGAAGTCTTCTAGGACCTGTCCTGTGTCCCAGAAGACTTCGGGAGGGAGGGGGAAGGAGTCCTTCCACTTCCGATCGCCTAAGGCGACCGGGGCGGAAGTACCCCTAAAAATAGGGTATCCCCACCCCCCCTCCTCCCCAAAAGCTCAGTTTCAGCATCTGGAGCTGGGGAGGAGGACTTAAAGCGGAAGTTCCACTTTTGGGTGGAACTCCGCTTTAAGAAATGGCTTTCTTCTTGCCACTCTTCCATAAAGGGCAGATTTGTGCAGTATACGACTGATTGTTGTCCTATGGACAGAGTCTCCCACTGCAGCTGTAGATCTCTGCAGTTCATCCAGAGTGATCATGGGCCTCTTGGCTGCATCTCTGATCAGTCTTCTCCTTGTATGAGCTGAAAGTTTAGAGGGACAGCCAAGTCTTGGTAGATTTGCAGTGGTCTGATACTCCTTCCATTTCAATATTATCGCTTGCACAGTGCTCCTTGGGATGTTTAAAGCTTGGGAAATCTTTTTGTATCCAAATCCGGCTTTAAACTTCTCCACAACAGTATCTCGGACCTGCCTGGTGTGTTCCTTGTTCATGATGCTCTCTGCACTTTAAACGGACCTCTGAGACTATCGCAGTGCAGGTGCATTTATACGGAGACTTGATTACACACAGATGGATTCTATTTATCATCATTAGTCATTGAGGTCAACATTGGATCATTCAGAGATCCTCACTGAACTTCTGGAGAGAGTTTGCTGCACTGAAAGTAAAGGGGCTGAATAATTTTGCACGCCCAATTTTTCAGTTTTTTATTTGTTAAAAAAAAAAGTTTGAAATATCCAATAAATTTCGTTCCACTTCATGATTGTGTCCCACTTGTTGTTTCTTCACAAAAAAATACAGTTTTATATCTTTGTTTGAAGCCTGAAATGTGGCAAAAGGTCGCAAAGTTCAAGGGGGCCGAATACTTTCGCAAGGCACTGTATGTAGTCCTTAGAAATGGAAAGTAAACAGCAGAGGAGAAACTGCAAACCGTATAGGAAATTCAGGAATTTGTAGAAAGTGATGGCAGGCAGGCAAAACTCACAACAGGAAAGGAGATTTTTTTTTTCAAGTAAGCTTTATATTGGACTGTCCGTAATAACTATAGTTCGTATTGCTATTACAATGCTGATGTTCTAAAATGAAGAAAAATGTATGCTGTTACCATAGATATCCTTTTTATTTCCTTCCGGGAAACTGTTTAGGAATTGTTTCCGAAGCATATGTGCTATGGACAGTGAAAGCCATATTTAATTATGCACTGAGATCGCAGTGTGCTTAAATTGTCTGACCTTCCATTAGACCCCATCAAAATGTTTTAAAGGAAAGCTAACTGTTTTTTGGCAATTTTTATTTATTTTTTTATTTTTTTGCTGTCATTTTTCTTATTGCAGATTTTTTAAAAATGACTGGGTGGTTGCTATAGTAACATTTTCAGTACTTTTTATACATTTTTATAAACTGAGCCCTCTGCTGTCTGTTCTATTCTAAGAAACAGGAAAGAAAAATTGTATTTAAAGAGAAAGTAAACCCTGATGGGTTTTGCTTCCTCTTTATTTCCCTGCAAAGTAAATGCATAATGGGCTAGTATGCATCGCATACTAGCCTATTTGTCACTTGCCTGCATCCGAAGCCCGGCTGGTGGTACAGAAGCCAATCTACTGCTATAGAAGTCTGTCTGTTGTCAGCATGAAGAGACACTGCAGTAAGGATTCTTGCATTCACATCAAGTGTGGCTGGGGGAATCGGTCAGGCTGTGTGAGGTTTTTTTTTTTTTTTTGTTCAACCCATGGGCTGCCTTACGCTTGGGGTCAATGGGAAGAATCCCTTCCTACAGGTTGCTAAAAAGATCATTGTTAGTGGTTGCTCATCTGAGAGGCAGAAATTCCCTTTTTTTCCCCCCATAATAGCCCCTAGCAACCTCTGGTTGAGAGGCTGGGTTGGACCCCCTGTCAAGTAGTTATTGGTGCTCCCAATGCGGAGATATACCCTTCTGTTTGTCCTAGTGCCCATGTCACCGAAAGAAAGTGAAGCAAGGGTAAATCCAAAATTTTAGATTGGTCTCCTGAGCGAGAGGTGAGGTGACACCAGCAGCACACATACAGCCCCACAGGACAACACTGCCACCACCATGTTTCACTGTAGGCACCATGCATTTTTCTTTGTACTCCTCACCTTTGTGACTGCATACTGTATCTTGGTCTCATCACTCCAGAGTAGAGTCCCAGTAATCTTATTTTTCAGCATGGGCCCTGGCAAATTCTAGGTGGGCTTTTTTGTGCATGGGCCTTCGGAGAGGCTTACTTCAAGGACGACACCCATGCATGCCATTCTCTGCCGTGTACGCCGTATTGTGTCACAGGAAACAATCACCCCAGTTTGGCTTTCTACATCTTTAACTCCAGTGAACTTGCCTGCCAAATTTCTTCAACCCTTCTCATCAGAAGATGCTCCTGTTCAGGCATTAACTTCCGTGGATGGCCTGGACGTTTCTGAGGTGGTTGCCGTTCCATCTTTGTTACGTTTTAGTATCGCTTTTGCTACAGTATTCTGACAGATGAGTAGTGCATTGCTGATCATCTTCTTGTAGCCTTCACCTTTCTTGTGTAAAGTAATTATTATCTTTTTCAGTTCTTGTGACATTTCTCGCCGTTGCTGACAGCATGAAATGGGAAGGAGTCCTCTATGTTAACTGCTTGGTGACTGCCCGCTGTCGTATGACGGCGGCAAAGTGGTTTGATATCGCAAACCTCCGTCAACCGACGGTGGCTGCGAGATCAAGAGCACGCCGCCGATAACTATGATTCGGCGGAGCCAGGGAGCAGGGAGGGGGGCGGACGCTGTCTGCCGGCTACCCACGATTGCTCCCCCGCAGTGACAGAACGGAGGTCTGTGTATGTAAACACGGATCTCCGTTCTAACAAGGGGAAGGAATGTGATCACAGGCTCCATGTATATGGGAGCAGCAATCACTCTCCTCCCCCACTCAGCCCAGCCCCCACACAGTTAGTAACACACAGAGAACACAGTTAACCCCTAGAGTGCCCCCTGGAGGTTAACCCCTTCCCTGCCAGTGACATTTACACAGTAATCCATGCATTTTCATAGCACTGATCGCTGTATAAATTCCAATGGTCCCAAAAAAAGTGTCAAAATGGTCCGACGTGTCTGCCACAATATCGCAGTCCTGCTAATCGCAGATTGCCGCCATTACTAGTAAATAAAAAATAAATCAAAACCTCCTAAATGAATTATCATCATTTTGTAAACGTGGCAACTTTTACAAAGTCAATATATGCCAATTTTTTTTTATTTTTTTTTTCCCCCTTAAAATGAGGAATATAAATCGGCCAAAACCAATGAAGAAAAATGTTTTTGTTTAATTTTTTTTTTTAGATATGTATTTTAGCAAAAAGTAAGAAATATTGTTATTTTTGCAAAATTGTTGCTCTTTTATTGTTTATAGCGGTGATCAGAAATGACGCAGAGGTGATCAAATGCCACCAGAAGAAAGCTGCGCAAAAAAGACTCAAATTCGTTTGGGTACAACGTCACATGACTGTGCAATTGTCAGTTAAAGCGACGCAGTGCCGAATCGCCAAAAAGTGCTCTGATCCTAAAGGGGGAAATCCTTCTGGGGCTGAAGTGGTTAAGTAACGCCCTTTCATAATCAACTGTCTGCTGGACACCTGTTTAATGAATAATTAGACTCGCCTGTAGTTTTAGAATTCTTCTTAGTAAGGATTTTGATGTCTAAAATGTTTAGCTTTGCTCCTAAGGCCCCTTTCACACGGGCGGATCATTCGGGTCCACCTGTCAGGTTTTTCAGGCGGACCCGAACAGACGCTCCATTGCTCTCTATGGAGCGACGGATGTCAGCGGTGACCTCTCCGCTGACACCCGATCCGCTCCGATCTGCCAAAAACAGACGGATAGAAACCCTATTTTCCATCCGTCTGGCAGGTCGGATGAACATGGACAGACGGTCCGTGTTCATCCGATTCTCCATAGAGGTGAATGGAGCTGTGACGGGTCAGTCTCTACACTGATGCAGAGACTGTACTGTTATCTGCCGGCTCAGCGGGGATCAACGGATGGATCAAAACGGGCTCCGCTAGTGTGAAAGAGCCCTAACACTTTCATTGGGGTGTATTCATTTTTGCAACATGGTCTTGAATGAATTAGAGAAAAAAATACTTTTTTGTGTGTGCAAATTAACAACTCTTGGTTGCAATCAATGGCCCACATTTGTGGGAGTATTTTGCAGTATAGTGTCCCATAGAAAACGTTGACTCTGAAAGGAAAGTACAGGTTTTCTGTTAAATCTGTTGGGGTCTACTCATTTATGCTGAGCACTTTATGTATTTTTTATCCACTTAAGATCCGCAGGCCGTCAATTGACGACCTGGGATGTCAGTGGTATCTCAATGATGCCGGCACCTGCAGGCCGGCATCATTGAGGTATCGTTTTTTTCAGCAGGCGATTCCCCATCACCATAAGAACGAGAATAGTGGCAGTTCAGCCGCTTGATAGTTCTTACAGGCGAGGGGACGTCCATCCCCCCCCCCCCCCCCTCCCACCCGCCCACCCACCGGTGCTTCTCCCAACTCGCCTGAGCAATGGGTAACTGGGAGAAGGAATCGCCTGCCGCTGGATCTTGGCACCAGAGATTTCCGAGGGACAGATGCTCTACGGTCATCTCTATGTCTCTGAGGCCCGGGCGCAGGTCATGACGTCACATCCGGGTCTCCGAAAGTGAACAATGCCAGTTAAAGGAGAAGGAAAGTGTGTGTGTGTGTGTGTGTGTGTGTGTGTGTGTGTGTGTGTGTGTGTTTGTTTAAAATTTTAAAGAGGGAGTGCAAAAATAAAAAAAGTAAAATAAAAAAAAATAAAAAAAATTTTAAAGGTCCCCGCGAGCTCGCGGACAGAAGCGAATGCATACGTAAGACGCGCCCACATGTGTAAACGGCGTTCAAACCTCACATGTGAGGTATCGCCACGTGCGTTAGAGTGAGAGCAATAATTCTAGCCCAATACCTCCTCTGTTACTTTAAACTTCTAACCTGTAAACATTTTTTAATGCATCGCCTATGGAGATTTTTAAGTACCAAATTTCGGTGCCATTCCACGAGTTTGCGCAATTTTAAAATGTGACATGTTGAGTAACTATTTACTCGGCGTAACATCATCTTTCACATTATGAAAATAAATTGGGCTAACTTTACTGGTTTTTTTTTTTTTTTTTTTGTTTTTTTTTTATTCATGAAAGTTTTTTTAAAAAAAAAAACAAACGCATTCGTGATTGCCAGCGGCTAATCTCATGAAAAATCATTGGTCAATCAACTTTGGTACAACCAGCCTGCTCATATATGGCTTGAATTTCAGCTGGTCCCTGCTGAACTGGCCGATATTTGAACAGTCCACGGCCAGCTTTACACTTTCGTTGCTCTCTGAAAAACAATTTCCATGATGGACCACTCTTCAGAGAGCATTTGACAGCCAGTGAGGAGGCATTATATTCCCTCTCCCCTTAAACCCTGCATCAGCACACTGCAGTCACGTGCAGTGCATGGCAACCATGTGCAATGCACCTGACTGCAGTGTGCTGGTGCAGGGTTTAAGGGGAGAGGGAGTATAATGCCTTATCACTAGCTGCCCGGCAAACGCAACAGTGAGGATCGTTTTTACTGTACCATGATGCAAAACATTGTGGCCAAGGCATAGGTAGACCCTTTCTGCTGCATTTGCAGCTTAAGACCCCTTTCACACTGAGGTGGTTTTCAGGCGCTTTAGCGGTAAAAATAGCTCCTGAAAATTGCCACCCATTCATATGAATGGATGCTTTCACACTGTAGTGGTAGAAAAAGTCCTGCAAGCAGCATCTTTGGGGCACTTTTGGAGCACTTTAAAAATTGCTTCAAAAACACCCCTGTCCATTGAAATGAATGGGCAGCACTTCCAAAACGCTTCGAAAGCACAGCAAAACTTTTTTTTTTTTTTTTTTTTTCAGGTCATGTCACGTGACCTTAAAAAAAGCGTCCCACTAGCGCCTGAAAAACGTCACTAAAGCACGCAAGAATGACTGGCGTTTTAGCAGCGCTTCAGTGTGAAAGGGTGTCTAAGTGGGAATGTTGCAGATGCACATTTTTTACACCCAGCAGCATGCTGTACTTTTTTATTTTTACATCAAAAACGCATGGAAAGTAGGATATATGGTTTTCAATGACATAGTTCACACCCGTGCTTGCAGTTACAGTGCGTTCCAATTCCAGAAAACTGCATTTTTCCTGCAATGGACTGTATTGGAATGCTGTAAAACCTGAAAAACACACGAACACACATGTCCTTTATGTTAGGTTAAAAAAAAAACAGGAAAAAACTGCACTGGACTGCATCTAAAACATGCATGCAGAAAAGCACCTGGAACACATCCAGACTGCGTTTCTATGGCGTGAACTGGCCCACAAAGTGGTACTTCCTGGTTTCCAGACTTGGGCTACTTTCACACTGTGGCAGGGGGTGGGAGGTAGCGGTAAAGTGCCGCTAGTTTTCAAAAAAGGACAAAAAAAAAATTGGATTGTATTTCCTGTACACACAAGCACACAAAAAGTCCAAAATGTCGTAAGGTTATGTCAGGTAACGTCCTTTTTACGTCAAAAGACCTTAACCTTGCGTGACATTGACGTTCGTGCCCACACTTGATACAGTAACTTTTGGTATATAGGATGAAAGGTACGCAAAAACTACATTTTTATTTTTTCATGTCGTACGACGACCCACATTTTTTACACGTAGACGTTGTAAGGGTGAATCTGT
>BLSH010448246.1:403768-419872 GCA_018402905.1 Glandirana rugosa | reverse complement strand
TGTACAGTTTGATTTGCACAGAGCAGCCCGAATCCTACTTTTCTTGGGTCCCTCTTCTGTCCTGGCCCCTCCCTCCTTCGAGTGCCAACAGCTCTCTATGGGGGCGCCCAAGCCGAGTCAGAGCTCCATGTATCCATTCAGACACTGAGTCCTGACCTGACCCCGCCCCCTCTCCCTCCCCTGATTGGCTGACAGACTTTGACAACCACGGGAGCCAATCGTGCCGCTGCTGTGTCTCAACCAATCAGGAGAAGTGTACTGGGCGACTGAGGGGATCGTGGACATCTCTGGAGAGAGAAGGGGCTCAGGGTAAGTATTGGGGGGTGCTGGGGAGGCTGCTGCAGTTTTTTTATCTTAATGCATAGCATGCATTAAGATTAAAAAAACCTTCTGCCTTTACACCCCCTTTATAACGGAGGTCCGCCGCCACTTTGATAATTAAAAGTTAGCAGCTACACATACAGACTTTTAACTTTAGGACATTTACCGCTCCTGGAGTCCAGCGATGTCTGCGCCGCCGATCTTTGGATTGGCTGGTCGGGTACAGCCGCTTCCATTGCTGGCAAGGGAATCCGGCAGTGGAGCCTTTTGGCTTCACAGCCGGGCACCTACTGCGCATGTGCAAAGAGCGCTGCACTGTTAGTGGCCTGGTGGCGGAGGAGGGAGCTGGGCTGCTGACGTAATTCGCTGCGGCCCGGGCTCCCGGAAGTGGGTACAGGAAATGTGACACCTGAGTGGGGGGGGGAGGATCCGATTAGTGGAAGTTCCAAATGTGGGTGGAACACCACTTTAAGCATTAACATTGAATATTTTAAGAAAACAAATGCTGCATTTTCCTGCAAGTCCTAAAACAGCAGCTGTTGGGAGCGTGAACCGGAGATATTTATAGTGAGTCTTGTAATAAGCTGCTGTTTGTTTTTATCAAAGATTATTTTCATTGCTTCTAGATTTCCCTTTTAGTAGATCAAAACAAGGAAGTGGTTGACTACAATATACAAAATGATGGCAGTTGAGTTTTTTTTACTGAGCTTTATCCGTGTTGACTCTAATAACTGATAACATTCTGAATCTTTGTCATCAGACTGTCCATTGTTGATTCCTAACCACCTAAGTGCTGCTTGACATCACAAAGTGACTATTAATTTATTATTTTTTTACAGGTACTTGTATAGCACCATTAATTTACGCAGCACTTTTGCACATTTTATTATACATTCACATCAGTGCTTGCCCTCAAGGAGCTTACAATCGAAGGTCCCTAACTCGCATACATACACAGCGCTAATTTAGACAGTAGCCAATTAACCGATCAGCATGTATTTGGAGTGTGGGAAGAAACCGGCATATCCGAAGGAAACCCACACAAGCACAGGGAGAAAATGCAAACTCCAGGCAGGTAGTGTCATGGTTGGGATTCCAACTGACAACCCTAGTTCTGCAAGGCAGAAGTGCTAGCCACTTAGCCACTGTGCTGCCCCTTGCAGCAGACTCACTCTTGTGCCCTTATGAGAAAATGGCCTTTTAGGTAGTAGTTTTAGGCTCTACTCGCACAATCATTTAGTCACAGTGCAAATCCCAGGGGCAGGAATGTTTCACAGCTGCCACCACCGAGCCCATACACTTCAATGACAGGCTGTCAGCCAGCAGTCACCTGAAGTGATCGTGGCCCGGACGCACTTTAACTGGATTTATTGGGCTGTGTGTTGTGACAATCTGATGAAGCCATACAGACAAATTAACAAGATTTTTAATATATTCTCTATATAACAGAGGACAAGCTCTTGTATTGTATGAAGAATCCCTAGGAGGAATTATAGCAAGTTAGAACAAAGCCAGGATCTTTGGTAGAACTTTGAGAAACCAGCAGGTGGGTCAACCTCCATCTTTAGGTCAAATATCACTGGGCAGATTACTCTACAAAAATCTAGATGGATTTAGGCTTTTGCCATTAGAATTGAAATGTTTAGTACAGGCTGTGACTCCATTGAGGGGAACTCTCCTGTTTCTCTGTATTAGAACTGAGGGAAATGGGTCACCAGGACAAGAAGGTGTGTGTGTGTGCACACACACACACACACACACACACACACACGACAACCAATATTCTGATTGTTCCCACTTCATTAAAAAGTTTTTGTTGCAAACTCGTTCCCATTTGGATGAGTTTTCCATTACCCATTGCCCCCTCGTGTTTGCCACTGGGACAGAAAATTAGAGAAAATATTAGCTAAGGTTGTTATAAAAGGTGCACTTTTTTTTTTGGATATGGCTAACTGTATATTAACCAGGCAATGATGGCATCCTGACATTGGCGGAATACAAGAGCTCAGTACAGCAGACGCCTACCACCCACCCATGAGCTTTTCTGGAGGAAATTGGTTATGTGCTGTGAGTGTGTACTCCTCCTGTAAGCTTTACAATTACGGTCAGATTTGGGCACCTCAAGCTAATGAGTGGATTGCTATTGAATGGCAGATCCTCACTGCCCACTGTTAGACCCCTTTCACACTGATGTGTTTTTAGCACCTGTAAACTGCCTCTTCTGCAGCCCAGGGTGAAAACCAGAGAGTTCCCATTGGGGCGGTGCGTTTGCAGGACAGGAAAAGTCCCGCAAGCAGCATCTTTCGGCCGGTGCGCGAGCGGAGTATACACCGCTTGCAAACCGCCCCTGCCATTGAAATGAATTGGCGCCGCCTAAAAGTGATTTGAAAGCGTCGCTAAGTGGACGATTTTAACCCCTTCTGGGGGGTTAAAAGCACCCTGCTAGCGGTGCTAAAGCGTGGCTAAAACTAGCTGCCGCCCTGTCCGCCCCAGTGTAAAAGGGCACGGAGGCTGCATTCACACTTGAGCGTAGTGTTTTTGGACGCTTTTCAAGCTTTTTGTTGCGCAACTTTGCGCACGCCCATGTCGCACGAATACACGCGACTGACGCTTTTCCATTGATATCTATGGCAATACAAATGTTCCAGAAGCGCCTAAATATGCCTGATTCGCACAACAAAAATACCTCGGACTAGTTTGAGCTGCAGGTGTTTGGCTTCAGGCGTTTTTGAATGGAGATGTGAACCATCTCCATAGTCATTGATTTTTTTTTTTTTTTTTTTATCCCCTCCAGCGTTTTGTAGCTTCAGGCTTCAAGCATATTCAAGCTACAAAACACTCAGGTGTGAATGGGCCCTTAGTCACAACATTGTTTATATCAGGATGTGTATGGTTTGCCTAAAGCTGGATAGAATTTGATTTGACGTTTTTCATTGTAAAAACATTGTAAAAACATTTATTTGTTTTTCTAATCATTAGTAGGTTTAAATCAATTTTCATTTCAAATTCTAATAGTGCATACCCTTACAAGAGTCAGAGTTGAACATTTTTTGTTTTTCACTGATGGAAACCCACTTACTGTTTTATGTATCAACGAGTGTAATGTTATCTTTATAGCACAATCCCTTTACAATATAATGGCACTGTTTTTATAACCACATCCTTGGAATTTGACCTCCAGAATGAGTTATTCTTATTTACAGTTCACATTTTTATATTCTTCTTTCTAATCTTAAAGCCTTGTTAAGTAACTCTGATGTTTCACATGCGTTTTACTAACAGAATGGAGTGCCTTTTAACCTAGTGACAACAGCCTCTGGAAGGTTGTCCAGCTAGGGTTGTCTCAGTCATGTGTAAAATATTCTACAGCTGCTAAGATGCTTGCTTGGTCTGAATTTATCAGACAAAATAACCCACATTTGGAATTATTTCTGATCGGTTCTTTCAGCTCCCATTTTAATAATGGCAATGCAAGAAATGATTAGTCTTCCTCCAGGCCAGATTTCCATGACTGGTACCTGTAGGAACACAACTCTTGGCACCCAAAGTAAAACCCTTCTGCTAGGATCACCTTTTACACAGAATGTTTTTACTGGTCCTAACTTGTCTTAGAATATCATGGTAGTGTGTAACTTTTCTACTTAACATGGGAAAAATGCATGGCAGATAACGAATACAGGGTAAAACGTCCTCATTGCCTCCACTGCCTGGTGAGTGTATTCTGATTTACGGGGAAGCCTCCCTGCTGTCAGAGTACAATAGCTCTATGGGAGGGATTCCCCCATCCATCGTGAATGTGTCTGATTTTCATTAAAACTCAACTACAGCAAAAGTGTGTGCGTGTGTGTGCGTGTGTGTGTGTGTGTGTGTGTGTGTGTTTTTGATGGGGGCAATGAGGGCTTAGAACTTCTTGTCAGATTTCCTTCTTCCTTTTTTTTTTAAATGCCATCTATCTCTACCTGGGAAATATCCCTTCATTTCCTATCTTTCTAGAAGAAACTCCAATGGAAACAAAGAAGCTAACACATTTTAATAGCTTAAGGAAGGGTCATTGTTGTCCATGCCCTCCTGTCCTCCCAGATCATATCCTCACCATAGCCCCCCCCCCCCCCCCCCTGCGTTTTTATTGTATGGGTGTCATAAGGACATGAAGTTGGGGAAAACTTGGGTGTAACTCAGAAGTAAAGATTTACTGTGTTATAGGAAATCGTTAGACATATTGACTGTCCCTTAGAAGTACCTGAAAAAAATTTACTTTTTAACTGGCATTTAAATCTGGTACAGAGCAGCCCTGATTGACCTCTTCTAGGGTCCCCCACTGGGGCTTCTGGCTCCTCTTGCCTTCAGTGTGGCCCTATAGCAAGCTGCAAAGTATAGTATAGTGCCCCTATAGCAAGGTAAAAAAAACCTACCTTTTATAATCGTTTGAAGTGATTATAAAAGTAGAAATATTTAAAAAAATAAATTAATAAACCTGTCATGCTTGCCTGCTCTTTGTAATGGTTTTGCAAAGAGCAGCCCCCATCCTCTACTTTATGTCCCCTGCCAGCGCTGTCTGCACCCCCCCCTCCCCCCACGTATGCTGGGCATCCCCAATAGCAAGGCTCTGGCATGCTCCTGTAAATTTTCCATTCATACACAGAATGCACCATGCACCTTGACCCGGCCCCCGCTCTCTCCTCATTGGCTCAATGGCTGGGATTGACAGCAGCAGGATTCAATGGCTCCTGCTGCTGTGTGAGCTAGTGAGACACCTGAGAGAAGCGCTACTCTCATGCACATTGCTGGATCTAAATGGGGCTCAGGTGAGTAACAGAGGGGGATTCAACCAGAAGGTTTATTTAACTTCATGCAGAGAATGCATTAAGGTAAAAAACCTTCTGCCATTAGAACCACTCTAACCAGGGGTGTGGTGTGTGTAATAATAAGTATGTGTATGTATGTATGTATGTTTTTATAAGTATGTGTGTGTGTGTATATATATATATATATATATATATATATATATATATATATAATATTTTTTTTTTTTTTTTTTTTTAGTCTGGTCCCTAAATATTGGGACATCAACACAATTCTAATCTTTTTTGGGCTCTATACACCACCACAATGGATTTGAAATGAAATGAACAAGGTGTGCTTTAACTGCAGACTTTCGGCTTTAATTTGAGGGTATTTACATTCAAATCAGGTGAATGATGTAGGAATTACAACAGTTTGTATATGTGCATCCCACTTTTTAAGGGACCAAAAGTAATGGGACAATTGGCTGCTCAGCTATTCCATGGCCAGGTGTGAGATATTCCCTCATTATCCCATTTACAAGGAGCAGATAAAAGGTCCAGAGTTCATTTCAAGTGTGTTATTTGCATTTGGAATCTGTTGCTGTCTACTCTCAATATGAGATCCAAAGAGCTGTCACTATCAGTGAAAAAAGCCATCATTAGACTGAAAAAACAAAACAAACCCATCAGAGAGATAGCAAAAACATTCAGTGTGGTCAAAACAACTGTTTGGAACATCCTTAAAAAGAAAGAATGCACCGGTGAGCTCAGCAACACCAAAAGACCCGGAAGACCACAGAAAACAACTGTGGTGGATGACCGAAGAATTCTTTCCCTGGTGAAGAAAACACCCTTTACAACAGTTGGCCAGATCAAGAACACTCTCCAGGAGGTAGGTGTATGTGTGTCAAAGTCAACAATCAAGAGAAGACTTCACCAGAGTGAATACAGAGGGTTCACCACAAGATGTAAGCCATTGGTGAGCCTCAAAAACAGGAAGGCCAGATTAGAGTTTGCCAACCACATCTAAAAAAGCCTTCACAGTTCTGGAACAACATCCTATGGACAGATGAGACTGAGATCAACTTGTACCAGAGTGATGGGAAGAGAAGAGTATGGAGAAGGAAAGGAACTGCTCATGATCCAAAGCATACCACCTCATCAGTGAAGTATGGTGGTGGTAGTGTCATGGCGTGGGCATGTATGGCTGCCAATGGAGCTGGTTCTCTTGTATTTATTGATGATGTGACTGCTGACAAAAGCAGCAGGATGAATTCTGAAGTGTTTTGGGCAATATTATTTGCTCCTATTCAGCCAAATGCTTCAGAACTCATTGGACGGCGCTTCACAGTGCACATGGACAATGACCCGAAGCATACTACGAAGGCAACCAAAGTTTTTTTAAGGGAACAAAGTGGAATGTTATGCAATGGCCAAGTCAATCACCTGACCTGAATCCGATTGAGCATGCATTTCACTTGCTGAAGACTAAACTGAAGGGAAAATGCCCCAAGAACAAGCAGGAACTGAAGACAGTTGCAGTAGAGGCCTGGCAGAGCATCGCCAGGGATGAAACCCAGAGATAACGTTAAGATAATAATGGGGAACCTGTGGATCCTAATTGGGGGGGGGGTGTCTTTCCCCTACATGGCTCTTAAAAACAGTCTGCTGTATCAGGTGGTGAAACATGGTGAGGACGAGGTAGAACAGCTGGTGGTTCCCAAACCCTTCCACAGGTTGGTGCTGGACTTGGCCCATGGTCATCTAGTGAGAGGACATCTGGGTATGGAAAAGACCAGGGAGAGGATAATCCAGAGATTCTTCTGCCCCGGCCTGTATGCAGATTACTGAGTCATGCCCGGGTGTCAAATGTCTGCACCATCACCCCATTTCCGCATTCCGCTTGTTCCCTTACCCATAATTGAACTGCCATTCAAGAGAATTGGCATGGATCTGGTGGGGCCAGTGGTAAAGTCTGCCCGGGACCACCAACACATTCTGGTAATACTGGACTACGTGACCCACTACCTGGAAGCCATCCCCTCGCGGAATACCTCCACTAAGACTATCGCCAAGGAATTGGTCCAGGTGTTTAGTCGCGTAGGGATCCCAAAAGGGTTCTTAACGGATCAGGGTACGCGTTCATGTCCAGGGTTACTAAAGAACTGTACAAGTTGTACAAAATCTCCCATCTCTGTACCTCTGTTTACTTCCCCCCCCCCAAACTGACGGTCTGTTGGAAAGATTTAACAAGACCCTCAAGAGTATGTTAAAAAAGGTGGTGGATAAAGATGGGAGAATTTGGGATTTTTTTGTTGTTTTTGTTCTCATGTTTGCCATACGAGGAGGTTCCGCAGACGTCTAAGGGGTAGTCCCCATTTGAACTCTTGTATGGTAGACATCCCAGGGGACTGCAAGATGTCGCAAAGGAAACCTGGGAAGGAGAGACCACACCTTTATAAAAGCGTTATGGAGTTTATCTCCTTGATACAGGATCGAATCGGAGCTGTCCTGCCCCTTTTTATGAGAACATATGGAGGAAGCCCAGAGAAGGGTTTATAATCTGGGTGCCAAAACCCTGACTTTCAACCCCAGAGACCGAGTGCTGGTGCTAGTCCGCTCGGTTGAAAGTAAGTTCCTGGCAAAGTGGCAGGGTCCCTTCTGAGATTAGGGAAAGAGTAGGGGAAGTGAACTACTAAGTTTACCAGCCAGGGAAAAGGAAACCGGAGCAAATTTACCATGTTAATCTCTCAAAACCGTGGAAGGACAGTTTACTGGCAGTGCCCACTTTTCAAAAGGACAGGCTACCCATGACCCCGGAAGTCCCCATAACTGAGACATCACTGACGCAACAAAATGACGCAAAGGAATTTTTAGAAGTAAAAATAGACTTTCTCTCCCCTACCCGGACTGACCACCGTAATACAACATGATATAGTGACTGAACCAAGAGTCCACGTAAATGTAAAACCCTACCGGATACCTTAGGCTAGATGAGAGGCGGTGGTAATGGAGATAAAAACCATGTTGAAGTTGGACGTGATAGAGAAGTCCCACAGTGCCTGGTCATGCCCCATAGTGCTGGTCCCAAAATCCGATGGCACTATCAGGTTCTGTAATGACTTCAGGAAGCTGAATAACGTGTCTAAGTTTGACGCATACGATGCCGTGGGTTGACGAACTTGTGGACCAGTTGGGAGGTGCCCGGTACATAACCCTAGACCAAACTAAGGGCTACTGGCAGATCCCCCTGACGGAGTCGGCAAAGGAAAAACTGTCTTTTCTACTCCCGAGGGGTCCTTCCAGTACAAGCGAATGCCGTTTGGTCTCCATGGGGCCCCTGCATCCTTCCAGAGAATGGACAAGACCTTGAGGCCCCATCGCCCCTATGCAGCTGCCTATCTGGATGATGTGGTCATCCCCAGCCCAGATTGGGAATCGCATCTGCCCCAAGTACAAGCAGTGGTGGATTCTCTTAGGGTAGCAGGTCTAACAGCCAACCCCAAAGAGTGTGCCATAGGCCTGGAGGAGGCCAAATACCTTGGGTATGGTATTGGTCGGGGACGGATCAAGCCCCAGATCAACAAGATCGAGACAAATCCAAAAATGACCCTAACCGGTAAACAAAAAAACAGGTTTATGCCTTATGGGAATTATGGGTTATTCCAGGCATTTCATACCCGACTTTGCCACCATTGCCGTCCCTCTGACCGACCTGATGAAAGGTAGAGGGTCGGGCATGGGGAAGTGGAACTCGGAAGCCGAGAAGGCGTTTAGAAAGGTGAAACAGGCCCTCTGTGTACAACCGGTGCTTGTCACCCCGGACTTCACCAAGGACTTTGTGGTGCAGACCAACGCCTCTGATGTGGGTCTAGGGGCTGTACTGTCACAGATCAAGGATGGGGAGGAGCACCCGGTTGTATACCTAAACCGGAAACTCAACTGGCATGAGAAAAATTATGCCATAGTCAAAAGACTGTCTGTCTGGCTATTTGGCCTTGGAGGCCCTAAAGTATTATCTATTGGGCAGGCCGTTTAGACTAGTCATCGACTCCCCCCTCCCGAAATGGATGCGTGATAACGGAGAAAAATAGTCGGGTGACAAGGTGGTTTTTGGCCCTACAAGTTTACAGTGCAATATAGTGCGGGAAAGGTGTAAAACAGTACAGATGCCCTTTCCCTAGTCCACTGTATGGGTGTGACAGTTGCTCGGCCGCAGGGGCTTGAGCAGAAAGGGGCTTTATGTAATGTTATGTGAGGCAGGATAGTCGACGGGTGATATGTCGCCTCGCATGCGTTCACTGGGACTGGATTAGTGAGAGTCCAACCCGGGTTTTGCCAACCACCATGGCAGAGCTGGTTCCTGCCCGGAGATTCTGGTCCACCCAAATCCCTCTTCAGCTGGTTTAAATGACCAGGAAGAAATCTTGGTCTGCTCAATCTGGGACTCGGTATGCTTACACTGAGGGAGCTAAACCTTGAGCTTTTGGTTGCTCCATGGACTGCAAGAGAAAAGGTTTGCATTGATTTTGTTTGAAGGTGTCGGACAAGCCTGACATCGTATAGAGAGGTATCCTGCTCTGTATTCAGCGCTGGGTGGCGAGGTTTTGTTTTGCTGTTTTTGTTTGCTTGACTTGCAACCTTTGACCAAAACAAAAGTGGCAACTGCCAGATTTTAAGAAAGTTTGCCTTCAAGCTTCCCACACGTGTGTGTGTGTGTGTGTGTGTGTGTGTCCTGACCCTTTGCTACTCAATGTAAAGTAGTAAGTGTACAGCTTGTATAACAGTATAAATTTGCTGTCCCCTCAAAATAACACAACACACAGCCAAAAGTGAGTACACCCCTAAGTGAAAATGCCCAAATTGGGCCCAAAGTGTCAATATTTTGTGTGGACACCTTTTTTATTTTCCAGCATTGCCTTAACCCTCTTGGGCATGGAGTTCACCAGAGCTTCACAGGTTGCCTATGGAGTCCTCTTCCACTCCTCGATGATATCACAGAGCTGGTGGATGTTTGAGACCTTGCACTCTTCCACCTTCCATTTGAGAATGCCCCACAGATGCTCAAAAGGGTATAAGTCTGGAGACATGCTTGGCCAGTCCATCACCTTTACCCTCAGTTTCTTTAGCAGAGCAGTGGTCTTCTTGGAGGTGTGTTTGGGGTCATTATGTTTGAATACTGCCTTGCCCGTCTGTGCTGTGATTCCTCACACACTTCTGAACCCACTGCTTGCATCCATGGACACAGTGAGGCTTTGCCCCACCCCTGCCCCTTGTCCTAGGATTTGATTGAGAGCCGTAGAAACCAATGGCTTCTGCTTCTATCAGTCTGCCGCGTGAGGCGGGGAGGAGAGCCACTGCTCTTGTGCACAGTACTGGATCAGGCTTGGGTAAGTATATGGGGTGGAGGGCTGGGAGAATCCTAGACACAGGTTTTTTTATTTTAATGCAGAGATTGCATTAAGGTAAAAACACCTTTTAAAGATTTAGAAGCACTTTAGTATATATTTGTGTTAAATGATTGCATGTTAATTGATTGCTGAGTGAGAAGAGCTGCATTTTAATTAGAACATTTTAATCGGTATGTACTGTAATTAAATAAAAAAAAAAAAATGGTGACAGGGTCTTTGAAAGCTCTATTTCCTGGAGACTATTAGAGCAGTGGCAGCCATTGGCTGTTGCTGTCAGTCAAATCCAGTAAGGAGGGGCAGGTCCAAGCCATGCTGTTTGTATATGGATACACACAGCCTGGCTCTGGAGCATGTCTGCACCCAACAAAAGAGTGGAGAGTGCTGGCGGGGGACCCCAGAAGAGCAGGAAAGAGGCTGCTCTGTGCAATATCCTTCCACAGAGCATTTAAGTATAACGTGATTTTTATTTTATGAAAAAAAAAAATGAGCCTTTACAATTACTATAGGATGTTGGCTGATAAATTGTTCTGCACTTGTGAGATGTGGTTAGAAAACGGGGCAGAATTTTATGCAGAGGTTCTCTCTGAGCCACTATAAGGCTCAATGGACTCTAGTGTTTTTTTAAGCCCGTAGAAGCTGTTGGCTTTTTTTTTTTTGTCCAAGAAGCTAAATAGTATTCTATGTTTCCATGAACACTACTTTAGGCTATTAACGTTTTTTGAGCTTCAGCTTCTAGGAGCAGTAAAATGTAGGAAATAGTTGTAAGCTATGCTGAAAAATTAGTATTCTGACTGGAAAAAGATTGATTTACAATAACATTTCTTTATACTGTGAGCCTCCACTAGGCTTTTGTTTATTTAAGTTGTTTAAAGCTACTTTCCCTGGACCTCCTCATGTCAGCCTACTATGGGTCAGCTCCGCCCCCTTTGACCCCTTCAGGACAACCTCTTTCCAAGCCGATAAGAGGCGGCTGTCTGCCCCTATGCAGTGTTATTTTTTTAAAGGCTCCGGACGCCTCTAAAAAAAATAAAATGTATATCGTTCACTGACAGACGCAGCTCACCATTACGTGTGGGGTTTATGCTGGTTCCACTAGGAGTTAACTAGGCAGGGAAAAGAAACAGCTGACCCCTCCCATGGGGCTGTCCCCTCTTCCCAGATAAACCCCCTCTATGGAATAGCTCACCAGTCTAAATGCCTAGTTTGCAAGGAGTTGACCTGGCTTCCCTTTAGGGGAATTGCGGTCCTGTTTGTGACCATTTCTTTTTAATTTAATTTAATTTAATTTTATTATCTTCAATCAAGTGATCTACTATCAAGAAGCCGGTCGGGGCATGGAGAGTCCATGGACTCTGTACTTTCCCTGACCTGGCCAACTGTTGCGAGCCAGTCCCAACGTATGGGGACCCGCCGCATAGTGCCCGCTCCGTGCGGGTGGCCTGGGGTGATCTCCGCCTGCGCCCAGCCCGGATGCGATTCGGTAGGGCGAATTCTGGCCTGCAGCATACGTCCAGGCAGGGACGGAAAGTCTGCAACTGGGTGGCTACCCACAGCGCTCGCGGAGTGGTGAGTGAGTTCCGCCCTTCCGCCCCTGGAAAAGGGGGGGGAAGGGGGACCGCCGTAAAAAAAAAATAATTTTTTTTTCCTATTTGTCGGGGTAGCCGACGGCAGGAGGGAGCTCCTGCCCCCCCTCTTTTCTGCACCCCCCTCTATCCCCGCACCGCACCCTGTCCGCCTGCGCCGTCGTTTTTCGTTTCGCCGCCATGCGGCGATCGGCCGCCATTTTGCGACGGACTGCCGCCATTTTGCCGTAGCCGCAGACATTTCTGGTCTATGGGGCTTTACCTCTAGCGCTCGAAGCGGCCATTTGCGGTACTGCAAGTCTCTGTGCAGGGGATTTCTGCCTCTAGTGTCTAACGGCGGCCATTTTGACCACATGTCTATGCAATAACGTGCATACAATGCTTCCTTTTCTCTCTGGAGCGGTGATGATCGGACAGCGCAGCTCTCTGGGTCCTCTGGTATCCCTGGCAGCAAAAACAGCAAGTAACAGCTGGGCTCCCCTGTGGGTGCTGGTGGCGGTGGGTGCAGTCCCCCTTTTCCCTGGGGCTCTGTGGGGTGGTGCTGTGCGGTAGTGTGGGGGTGCCTGATCCTCTGTTGGGCCACAGGTGTCACTGAGAGGGGTCTGGGGCATAAGGCAATGGCAGATCTCACTGCTGGACCTGCTGAGGAGGCTTCAGTGCCGGCGCAATCTGCGCAAGGGGAATTTTTGGACCAGCTACGGGCGGTTTTTAGTGAATTTCTCCCCCGGGCGGAGGTCGCCCATCGGGCTTCCAAGAAGCGCTCCCCCCCCCCCCTTATTCGTCAGGGGAGGATTCGGACCCAGACTTAGCCTCTGGGGTCTCAGAGATCCCAGTGGACCTCTTGGACGGGGACCTGGTCCCATCGGACGGCGAGGAAGATCAAGGGGCGGCGGCTGCGCGCAAAAAAGCGCTGGTCACCGCCATTATCACTGGCATTTGCACTACGCTGCAATTGAGCCAGGATGTTTAGTCGCAGACTTCTGCGTATGTGTGTGGGTCCTCTAGGGCCCCTAAGGCTTACCCCTACAATCAGTTTTTTGATCGTTTCCCATGAATGGCAACGTCCGCAGCTTTCCATTTCGCTGTCAAAACGTTTCGCTTCTCGCTATCCCTTTGAGGAAAGCTTCTTAAAAAAATGGGAATCGTCGGTGGTGGACCCACCGATAGCTCGCCTTAGTAAGGCGACGACTATCCCTTTGGAGGGGTCTCCCTCCTTCAAGGACCCCGCTGATAGGAAAACAGAGGCACTTTTAAAGTCGCTCTTCCTGATGGCAGGTTCTGCCGTGCGACCAGCCCTGGCGTCCCAACACCTATCTGAGCGTATGGAGGAGCTCAAATCTGACCTGGAATGCGGCCGCCTGATGGATGCGCCGCAGAGGGCTGAGTTCTTGCTCCAAGGGTTCAAGTACCTTTTTGTGATGCAGCAGTTGATTTACTGCCTATGTTATCCAAGATGGCAATTTTTGCTGTTATCCTCAGAAGGATACTCTGGTTGCGTTCTTGGTCTGGCGACCATGCTTCCAAAAAATGTCTTGCTGACCTCCCCTTTCAGGGTGGTCGTCTATTTGGTCCATGTTTGGATGAGATCATTAAAGATTTTACGGGAGGTAAGAGTACCTTTCTGCCGGAGGCGCGAGTTTCGCCGTAGACAGGGGCCTCCTCCCTCAGGGCGAAAAAGGTTTTTTCGTGCCCCGAGCGCTCCAGGAAAAGGGACCCGTCCCAGTAAGGTCGCTGCTGGGGCTGGTAAGCGGCAGTGGCAGCGCAAAACCGAAAAGGCGGAAGACAAGCCTTCCTCAGCTTGATGGGTTGCCCCCACCCGGGTTTCGGGTGGGGGGACGTCTTCTGGGGTTCGCAGAATGGTGGCTGGCTCACATTCCCGATCGTTGGGTCCGGGAAGTGGTGTCCGCCGGGTACAGGATAGAGTTCAACACTCTACCCCCAGACAGGTTCTTCCCATCAAACTTGGGACTCGCCGGGAGGCCCTTTTCGGGGCTGTTCAAGCACTTTCAGACCAGGGGGTAATTGTGCCAGTACCTCTAGCAGAAAGGTTTCGAGGTTTCTATTCGAATCTGTTCGTGGTCCCCAAAAAGGTGGGGGGGTTCGGCCAGTGCTGGACCTAAAGGCCCTGAACCGGTATGTCAGAACACGGAAGTTCCGGATGGAATCTATTCGCTCGGTCGTGGCCGCCCTTAATCAGGGGGAGTTTCTGGCATCTCTGGACATCAGGGATGCGTACCTCCCATGTACCCATTTGTCCACGGCATCAACGCTTCCTGCGATTTGCAGTGGGAGACCTTTCAACTTTCAATCCCTTTCGGTCTGGCCTGGGCTCTCAGGCAAGGGCGTCTCTGACCTGGTGGCTTCGAGACTCTGTCCTGACTCAGGGGAAGTCTTTTCTGCCCCTCCAGTGGGTGATAATCACCACGGATGCCAGTCTTTTAGGCTGGGGAGGGGTCCTGGGACAGCTATCTGCCCAGTGCCGTTGATCGGCACAGGAGGCCCGCCTCCCCATCAATGTACTGGAACTAAGGGCAATCAGATTGTGCCTATCTCACTGGATAGTGAGATTGCAGGACCGTCCGGTCCGAATTCAGTCAGACAATGCCACAGCAGTGGCATATGTGAACCATCAGGGCGGCACGAGAAGTCCAGCAGCTGCTGCGGAGGCTGCTCTGATACTGCGTTGGGCGGAACGTCACGTTCCGGCAATCTCTGCCATTTACATTCCAGGGGTGGAGAACTGGCAGGCGGATTTTCTCAGTCGCCAGACATTGAACCAGGGAGAGTGGTCCCTCCACCCGGAGGTGTTCAACCAGATTTGCCGCAGATTGGGGGACGCCGGACGTGGATCTCATGGCGTCCCGATTCAATCACAAGGTGGAGACCTTTGTGTCCAGAACGAAGGATCCGCTGGCGGTGGCCACGGACGCTCTGGTGGCCCCCTGGGGTTATTATCAACTTCTGTATGCCTTCCCTCCGATAAAACTACTGCCGTGACTGATCCGCAGGATAGTGGCGGAGGGAATGCCAATAATCCTGGTGGCTCTGGATTGGCCTCGGCGCACGTGGTACGCCGACGTGGTGCAAATGGTGGCAGACGCTCCTTGGTGGCTTCCGCTGAGAGACGATCTTCTGTCTCAGGGGCCCATCTTGCACCCTGCTTTACCCTCGCTGGCTTTGACGGCTTGGCTATTGAGTCCCAGGTGCTAAGAGACAGGGGAGTCACTGAATCAGTGATTCCTACTTTGTTGAAGGCTCGCAAGTGTACCTATCACAAGATTTACCACCGCACCTGGAAGGCTTATATAGCTTGGTGCGAGGCGGAGGGTCATAACCCTCGCTCTTATGTAGTATCAAGGATCCTGACTTTTTTGCAACAGGGCCTGAACAAAAATCTGGCTTTGAGTACTCTTAAGGGCCAGATATCCGCTCTGGCAGTTCTTTTTCAGAGACCTTTGGCATCACATTCCTTGATTCGTACCTTTGTTCAAGGTGTACGACATGTGGTGCCTCGGGTGAAGGTTCCGTTGGGCCTTGGGTTCTAAATTTGGTGCTTTCTGTACTTCAGAAACCGCCTTATGAGAAAATCAGGGAGATTTCCTTACAACTGCTGTCCCAGAAGGTGGCCTTTTTAGTGGCCATCACCTCTGCCAGACGGGTGTCTGAATTAGCAGCACTCTCGTGCAAGTCTCCCTACCTAGTCCTGCATAAGGATAAGGTGGTCTTGCGTTCTGGTGGAATAGGAATACGTCCTGATCCATCCCTCTGAACGTGCTCTCACGACGATTAAGTCTGTGGGCAGACCGTCTCCACTACCGGTGATTTTTCCGGTGGAAGACCCTGTCGTCAACATTCCTTTAGAGGGACTAAAAGAGTATTCCGCCAAAGACTTCATGTCTTTCGTGGTTTAAATCTTGGGTTCCGGGTTGCCTTGGAAGTGGGCTCCGTGGTGTACAGCATGTGGAACTTGTTTCCATGCTTAGTTCCTTACACTACGGTTTCCAG
>BLSH010448246.1:388125-402875 GCA_018402905.1 Glandirana rugosa | reverse complement strand
CGTGTTAAGAAGTCAGCCGTGATTGGGAATATAGGCAAAAGATTGACACATCCAAAGTCCTAATAGAATCCAAAGAGAAGATCACTCCTACTTCCACCACCATAGATCGTACAGGCACCTCCAGTGACAGGGAAGGGGTAAATCTAAACCCTTACCAGAGGTAGAGACCCGCTATCGCTAGCAAAGGTCAGATCTCACATGCAGATATAGCCCTCTGCAGGGACCAGATGACAGCAGCTTAATCTTCCTGGGACACCGGAATCCCACCGCATCCACAGCCAGGTAGGGTAATCTGGACTACGAACCTCAGCAACCTTTGATATCAGACGATCACCTATACTTGAGAAGAGATGCTTTCACTCCTGTCCATCAGGAGCCCATGTCTATGATGTGAATGTATGAGCCTTATGGCCAAGTGCAAGCGGCACCGGTTCCAGTAGAAACGTCAGACATTCGGGCCTGAAGCAGACGAGGACACCCAAGAGACTCCAGGTAAAAGAGGCGGTGTCGAAGCCGCTCATACACTCATTAAGCAGCTGTGTGATGGGGAGCCTCGGGATCCGCTATTCCGCGCATGCGCCGCAGCCTGCTTCTCTCCAGCCTAGCGGTGTGTGCCTGGGAAGACGGACAACTGTGAACGTCTAAATATAAGTATAAATGACTGCATGTGTACACCAACCTCTAGAGAGCAGTTAAACACTGCTGGTATTGGGCTGTGCTGCGAATTGGTGAAACAGCAGGCAGGCTGAGTCTTGTAGTCCCACAGAAACTCTCAGGAGCTTGCTGAGAGCGGCCACTTCCTGGTATGATAGGAACGCCCTCTCCCATGCTCTGGTTCCTGCTTCCCTGCTGCGATTACAACACCTGTAGCTCAAACTTGTCTCAAAAACACTGCCTCTGGTGAGTGATATGGGAGCTCAACATGGCTGCTGCCTTGGGATGCTGGATAGATCTTTGGCTTTCTGTGTTATCAGGTATCCTGGGTCCTCCGGCCTGCCTCTATAGCACTGAAGAACGCATGGAAAGGTTTTCTATTTTTATGTTTTTATTTGGTTTTAAGAGTTCGTTCTTCTTCTCTACACAGAGAGAAGACCCAGATGCGGGATAAGTACTAAAGAGCCGCATCACCCGCAAAGAAAGAAGCGCTCAAAGCGTAATAAGTCGGGTCAGAGGAGTAGTCGGTGGTGGGATAAAATCCCTGTGGAACGTCACTCCAGATCACTCTCACTGGTGCCTCATTGCAGTACCTTGAGCCCAGGCCAATTGCTGTTGCAACACCAGAAAGTGACCAGTAAGCGCTAGCACGTGCATAAGCAAAGACACAGATTCTCTTCATCTTCTGGAAGGGCCTCGGCCCGGGAAGAGGAGAAGGCCTGCTGGGCACGCGGGGCAAACTCCCAGGGAGGTGTGTATACTTCTCTTGTTTTGAAGGAAGCCACGTGTGATAATGCAGCAGATGCAAGCCATGTGAAGCACTATATTAAGGCGGCAGTCAAAGGCGGCTTGAAAACCGTATCTAAGAGATCTCGGTCTAGGCGGCACTCATCCACTTCAGAATCAGAGCCAGATGTTACTAAAGGTGCGCATCTTCACTGGCCTCACGATTCGATTACGATTATCAGGTCAACGATTCGATTCCGTTATGCATCACGATGCATCACGATTAGGATACAGGGGTGTCAGTGGGTGGGTGTGGGGTGTCTTTGGGTGGGTGTGGGGTTTCTTTGGGTGGGTGTGGGGTGTCATTGGGTGGGTGGTGAGGGGTGTCGGTGGGTGGGTGTCCTCTCCTCCCCCAGCCACTCAGGGGCACTCTCCTCCCCCAGCCACTCAGGGGCCTTCTCCTTTTACCCCAGCCATCCAGGGGCCCTCTCTTCCTCCACCAACCATCCTGGGGCCCCTCACCCCCTTTCCTCAGTAGACACCACAAATATGTGACCAGGTTGCAGATACCCATCCGGGCCCAGGCTTTTGATTTAATAGCTTGAGAAATTTCTTCCTGAATAGTGAATACTGTTTACAAAGAGGAGCTTGTCTTTCCATCTTGGGATATATTTTTAATATAATCTGCTATGATTTCTTTTTTGATTTAAAATAACAGCCAAAGATCCATGAGGCCCATACTTATGTACCTTTTGGGAGATACAAAACAAAATCTCAGCAGTTAGTGTAAAGGCAAACAGCAGCCAACACGAGAGCCTGGGTGACCAGTCAGGGGCGTGGTTATCTGCATGTTCCTGGGCCGGGGCCGGAGATCTCCTCCCGGGAGAAGGTGTGCTGTGCAGTGCACTCATCAGCCTGGATCACCCCCACCAGCTCGTCCGCACTCACAGCCCAGGACTCGCAACAGCCAACCACCTCTAAGTGACAGACCGGGCAGCCACTTCCTACCCATGCGGGCGCATGCCCACCGCCTGACTCCTCCACATCCTCAGTGTCCTCCCAGCGGCACCCTCACCCGGCTCTCCTCTGGCCGTCCTTCACCGTCACACCTCTGACTGGAAACGCCATGGCCGCTCTTCCGGGGGCCAATGGCTCTGCTCTCCTCCCCAGAGTCCCATGCACCACAAGCCCGGCCGCATCAGCTGCAGCGCCAGCATGGACAAGCCAAGCCGCCCTTCAGCTCCGGCTCTGGCCCTTCATGTCCCCGCCAACACGTGTGCACAGCGTGGCTCCTCATGGCCAGGTGAATATGACAAGGGGGAGGAGCCGCGATGATGTCAGGGAACATCACGATTCAGCTGATCTCTGCATCGATGCAGAATCGGGCAGGCCTGAATCGCGATGCATCGATGCGCCTATTAAATTCAACACCCCTAAATGCTACATATCGATACAGTTCAGAGGATTCTGAGTCAGATCTGGAACCAAACACTCGTCCATTTGATTTTTCCTTGACTCCTTCTTTGGTCCTGATTCGCACCCGTGCGTTTTGCGGATTTGCACTACAGTCTATTTGGCTTTGTTTCCTATGGAACATGTTTTGTGGTGTGGGTCTGCGGGATGCGGGGGACGCTGGAGATGCATGGGTGTGAGTCGAGCCTAAGATCCCTTTCACACTGAGGCGTTTTTCATGCGCTTTCATGCTAAAAAGGCGCCTGAGAAGCTCACGTAAACATATTTCTATTAAAATCAATGAATGCTTTCACACTGGGGCAGTGCGCTGGCAGGGTGGTGAAAATACACCCCTCTACCTTGAAATGAATGGAAAGCTCTTCAAAAACGCTCAGTGTTTTAGGGGCAGTTTAAGAGCTCATCGGTGTGGCTTTTAGTGGAGTCAGTAAGGAGGCTATGAATTGGAAAGTGGGAACCTCACCCCCCTAAAAAAAAAAAAAAAAAAAACAGTGAAAATATTATCCGGACTTGAAAAGATCACTCCTGTCCTTTCCATTCATTTTTTGAAATACAGGAAATAATGGAAGATGAATGGGCAAAGCCCGATAAAAGATTGAATGTCTACAACAGGGTCTCAGTTGTACCCTTTCCTCTCTAAGGATGCTGAGCTTTGGGATTCCACGCCTAAGGTGGATGCCTCCATTACAGAGACTAGCTCGGCACATCACTTTGCCTCTAGATGACTTGGTATCCTTCAAGATCCGATGGATCGTAGGATAGATACAGATATCAAAAAATGTACACGGTAGCAGGAGTGGCCTGCAGGCTGGCTATAGCACTTACCTCAGTGGAGGCAGCCTTAAAGGTGTGCATTGTGGGGTTAGAGGCCAGTTCTGTGGGTTAAGTGATGGGAGACGAAGGTTCCCCCCTTTGCAGTCCATTAAGATCATGGTGTATTTTCTAGCAGAAGTAGCCGTGGACCAGGTCAGGATGACAGTGAAATTGATGGCTCATTCTGTGACGGCACGCAGAGCCCTATGGCTGAAGCATTGGTCAGCGGATAGTGCTTCCAAGCACAGCCTTTGCTCAGTTCCTTTTGATGGGAAATCTTTTGGCAAGACCTTGCCGTCAGAGGTTCAACGAGTTTCTGGAGGGAACTCTGGGCCTATTCCACAGGAAAGGAAAAGATTTCCTCAGCCCGTTCGTCCTGAGAGATCTAAAGAAGGTTTCGGGAAGCTTCCGCGTACCAACCGGGGCGACCGTACTTTAGGCAGTGGAAGGGCAGGGTCCAGCCTTTCCCAAAGCCAAGGCGAACCTGCCAGCGAAGGATTCAGGCAAGCTCTTCTGAAGGGGTTCCCGCCCAGACTTCCCAAGTGGGAGCAGACTGTCTTACTTTGGAGAGCTCTGGGCGGATGGAGTTTAAGATGCCTGGGTCTTGGACATCATTCAAAGAGGATATTGCCTAAAATTCAAGGAAAACCTCCCTGGTCTCATTCTGTGGAGACCCGGATTCCTACTTGTCCAGAGAAAAGGGCATTGTTTATTAATGTATGTAAAGAATTTATTGGCATCTCAAGCAATTCTGCCAGTTCTGGAGCATGAGAAGGGAGAAGGATTCTATTCTCGCCTGTTCTTGGTAACAAAATCCTCAGGAGGATTCAGGCCAGTCCTGGACTTAAAAGCCCTGAATGCCTTCATGAAAGTCCCTCCATTCAGAATGGAGTCTTTGCAAACCATCATTGTCCATTGTGAAGAAGGGAGATTTGCTGAGTCAATAGACCTAGTGGATGCCTACCTACATGTGTCCATAAGGGCATCACACCGTCGTTTCCATTTCCAATTTCGTTGTCTGCCATTCAGGCTGTATCAGATCCAATAACATTTTCAAAAGTTTTGGCAGTGGTCCTCACTATCTTAAGAATTGGAGGCATTCAAATTTTTCATTATCTGGACGACCACCTCCTCTGGGCTGCATCAAAGTCCCTCCTTCAACAGCACGTGCTGATAACCTACAGCACGATCAGACGTTTCGGTTGGTTAATCAACCATCGCAAGAGTCGGTTGCAACCAGCTCAAGTCCTAGAGTATCTAGGAATGCAATTCGACACTACCCAAGGTTGTGTATTTCTGCCTCTCAGGAAGATTGTGGAAATTGAGACCAAATCAGAAATAGTAATGACCAGGCCATTTCTGATGGCCAAGGAGTGTATGCAGTACCTGAGCCTGTTGTCTTCCACGATCCAGGTAGTACCCTGGGCCGGATGATGGAAGGGTTGATTTCAATACAATTTTCTCCATCAATGAGATTGCCACTCGTTAACCCAGAAGATCTACCATTCGGTACCAATAAAACGGTCTCTGATGTGGTGGAAGATATCTCAGAATCTATACCGTGGGGTGCCTCTCGAACCTCCAGTTCCAGTAGTGCGTTTGGCATCTTCTAGTAGCCTTACAATCGATTTTGCAAAGGGGGCAGTTAAAGTCCTTTCCGACAACAAACCATGGTAGCCTACGTGGCCTGGCAAGGGGGCACCAGGAGCCTCCCACTGCTCAGAGTGGCATGCCAGATTTTTCCCTAACAGCACACCTTCCGGGTCCACAAAACAAGTTAATGAATCAACTGAGTCGGAGATTCTTGGATCTGAACGAACGGGGCTTGAATCCCAGATTCCTGTTCAAAATCTTCAAGGTCTGGGGGACATTGGTTATAGATTGGGTGGCATTGGAGGAAAACTCTCAGATTACGGGTTACTTCTGCCGAAGGTGGCACCTGCAAGCTCTAGGTTAGGATGCTCTGTCCATTCCATGGTAATTTCCCCTAGTCTGTTTCCTCCTCTCTCGCTTATCCTCAGAGTTTTAATGAGGATTCAACAGGAGGAGGTGACGGAAATAGCGGTGTGCCCTTCTGGCCCAGAAGACCATGGTGTTCACTAGCATATAAAATGAAGATGTGTCAGCCATTTCCTCTGCCTTCTCACAAAGATTTTCTGCTGCAGAACAAGCAGTTTAACCCAAAGCCGGAGAAACTGAAGTTGATGGCGTGGAGGTTGGGAGGAGATCTATAGAGCATTTAGTCTAAAGAAAACTACCAATAATACTTTATTTATAGGATATATAAAGCTTTTTGTCACTTCTCAGCAGGAAAGAGCTGGGATCTGAGGTCACCCTCAGTCTCTAACATATTGTAATTTCTCCAGGAAGGTCCGGACAAGGGTTTAGCGTCTAGCTCCTTAAAAGTTCAAGTCTGCCCTGTCAGCTATGTTGAACAAAGATGGGCCTTGGATCCTCTAGTGATGCGTTTCTTAAAGGCAGCAATAAAGATCAGGTCTCAATAAATCTTTTTCCGAAGTGGGACCTGCCTTTGGTTCTGAAAGTTTTTTATTAGCACCTCCATTTGGTCCGGTGTCATCATGCGCTTTGTCTCAGTGCAAATTTTTGATGACGATTGCATCAGCCAGATGGGTGTCTGAACTGTGTGCTCTCAGCCAGGGAGCTGTATTGCCTAATACTCCAAGATGAGATAGTACCCAGACCGGTCCCAAGCTTTCTTCCAAAAGTAGCATCAGCTTTGCATAGGAATTGGGAATCAGTCTTATCGGCTTTCCCGGGTAGTAACTCGGAAGACGAATGGACTAGGCTGGATCTAGTGCAGGCCTTATCAATATACCTAGAGCGAACTAAGGATTTCTGGAAACAAGATCAGCTCTTCAACTGTCCCGGTGGCTCCAGGAAAGCCATGGCTATGCTACCTAGAATGGTGTCTTCATAGGTCGTAAAAACTATCCAGATGGCATATAGAGTCGGGATATCCTCCACCATTGGAGGTCAAAGCACATTCTATGAGATACATGGCAGATTCCTGTGCATCATACGCTGAGGTGTCAGCAGAAGCGGTGTGCAGGGCAGCTAGCTGGAGTGCACCTAATACTTTCCTTCAGCACTACAGAGTGAATGTAACTCTGATGGCATCGGAAGCTTTTGGGTCTACTGTTTTGTTGGCGGCTGTTGGCCATTAAAATAATTGATCAGTTTATGATTCTGGTTATTTGTGTCTTTCCCTCCCCTTATGTGGTTGATTGCTTGCTACGTCCCATAGTAGGCTGACGTGAGGAGGTCCAGGAATAAGGAAAATTGTTTTCATACTTACCGTAATTTTCCTTTCCTGGATCCTCTTCATATCAGCCGAGGAACTCCCACCTAAAGTCTGTTGCGAGGTGGGTAAACTGAACACTGCATAGGGGCAGACAGCTGCCTCTTATAGTCTTAGAAAGAGGTTGTCCTGAAGGGGTCAGAGGGGGCGGAGCTGACCCATAGTAGATTGACACGAGGAGGATCCAGGAAAGGAAAATTACGGTAAGTATGAAAACAATTTTCCTTGATATTCAAGCATATATACACTGAGTGGATGTCGTTGAGAAACACCATTGAAGTATAGGTGAGCCAACATTGTTGTAAATGCCATTCCTTTATCAAACTACCTGTCCAAGTTATCCAGGTTGAGTTATCACCTTCCCTTCATTCAATGGAGGATTTTGCTGTCCGCACAGACCAGCAAGATTTGCCACCTTTACAATCAATTTGGATGCTAACCTCTCAGTACACATCACATGCAGAGACCTGACTTTTGATTGTGAAGTGTGTTTGATGAAAATTTTACAAGCCAAACAACTTGGTGTCTCATGTTGGTCATCAGTACCTGGGAGGGCTTTTCCTGCTTTTGTTAAAGCCTAACTCAGGCCTGTTCGCCAAGCACACACATGCTTCTATTTCCACATCCTCTTTTACTAAAGTCCACAGTAACCTGATAATCCACAATGCCTCTTCCAGTAAGTGTGATGACTGTAAGCTGCACTTCAGACCAATGCTCTTGTTTCTGTTCTTCACATTGTGTCTAGAGGTAGACTGATAAGAGTTTTTCTCTGGCCGATATTCAGAAATCTGGGTGGCCGATATATGATGCCTATTTATTTGTTTATTTTTTCCCTTCATCTCCTCTTCAGCCATATACCAGTGCCCATGAAATACAGCCATGTACCAGTGCCCATGAAATACAGCCATATAGTAGTGCCCATGAAATGGAGCCTGTGTCAATGAAATGCAGCCTGACACAGAGCGATTCACACAGGGAGATTCAAATTTCCTGGCGCTGGCTGCAGTGTGATGATGTCAAGACAGACAGAGCAGCCCGAGCGGCCGCAGTACAACATTTGGCCGCTGGGGCTGCTCTGCCTTTTCACTGTGTCTGAGTGACACAGCGCCGCACGTGGGTGTCCGGGAGCCCACTGTCTAATGCCGGCTCCCATCGCCGACGGAAGCCCATTGGCACATGTAACTTTATACTATTGCGACTAGAAGACTTCAGTACTCTGTGAGAATTCCCCGGGAACCCTGCAAGGGCCCATACTACAGACTTAAGGCTAGGTTCACACCTATGCATGTGGTTGTGGGTTCAGGAATCACAGTAATTCCTGCACCTGCAACCACATGCAGAGAAAATGCATTCTGAGTCGCACCCCCACACATGTAAAAGAGCAGGGACACTGGAGAACTGCAGGCACAGCAGCCCATTCATTTGAATGGGCTGCCATGTCCGCGCAAATACGGTGCAAAACCGCTAAGGTATGAGCCTAGCATAAAGGAAAAAAGTAGGGCCTGTCCTGTCATGTAAATGTGGTTTTAGGAAAGGAATTGGGGCTTTTAGTTGGCTTAAAAAAAAACAAAAGACAAAAAAAGCTAGTGCTTGGCTAGTGCTGAGTAGAATTAATAGAGTATTAATAGAGTATTTCTGCTAAAGAATAGGAGAAAATTGGCTGGAATGGCCGGGATATGCCCTGGAACTGCAGCTCATCTGTATTCTTTTCTCAAGTCTGACCTTTCAAAAGTCACCATAAACTTTAAATCTATCATGGGAAAAAAAATACTTGGTGCTTCCATTGCTAACCTACCTTCTGAAAATGCCAGTTGATTGACTGGCTGTTGTGACTCTTGTGTTTTCAGAACGACGTCATATGAATGAACATTGGAAGTTTTGACTTGTAGATTAGGGATAGCATGCTGTAGTCAGGGACAGTCAGGCAAGTAACATACCTCTGTTATGACAGGTGTCCTTTTGTACTGATGTTTGAAGACCCCAAAAGCCCCATACACACAGGCTGAATGTCGGGATTCATTGTCCAGTTCAATAAAAACCAGCCAACCTTCAGCCCATGTGTATGCCAGCCTGTTTGGCCGGCTTCTGTTGGACGAGCATGCTGGAAAACCAGCTCCTGATCAGCAGAGTGTTCTGGCCAGGCTTCCCCCTGTCAGAACACAACAGCTCAGCAGGGGAGATCACTGTACTAATGTCAGACTGTTAGTACAGCAGCTCCGATCAGAGCTGTCTGTTTTGTTTTTTTTTTCGTTCTACCCACATACTGTGCATTATACAATTTCCTTGTTCAATTTCCTTTAGATTTACCTTCAGCTATGTAGTGCAATGACCTGCCTGATTGCATACAAATTAAGTGTTTAGGTTTGACCTCCATATTATATGGTTTTGGTAACTCTAAAGGAAAATAGTATAGTATAATTATGGCCAGTTTAAGTGGTGGAAAAATCCAAAGTATATAAGCCAGAAAGAACTGTATTACATGTGATCAGGGCTGATATTTGATTCAGAATGGCATCTGACCTTGTATGCAGTTCAGTCATGGTCTGATTGCTTTAATGTTGCCCCCAGGGATCTGGCCAAACTTCTGAACTTCATTTCACATGCTTTCCATGGTTTTCTGCTCCTTCACTAAGGAAGCCCTATTATAACTGCCGCCTGGAGAATAGCAGTCATGTGGCTCAGTCACACCAAATGTGAAATGTCCCAGCACATAGACCCCGCATCATCAGCTGCGTAAACTGCGTTCGTATAGCCAGCACGTGGGTGCTCTTCTTATTCACATGCTGTACCCTTACAGTACACAGTGATTTGCTTTCCTGCATTGTTGTGTGATTTGTAATTATTTTTACACATGGGCAGAGCAGTATTTGCAACTGTAATGGGTCGTATTTCAGAAAATATACACTTTTTTTTGTTTTTTGTTTTTTTTTTGTCAAGGTTTTTCTTTTCCTCCTTTATAATGGCTAAAGGTGCATGTGTGTTTTGCAAGCCAAAGAAAAGAGAGCAGCACCATCTACGTGCAGTATCCAGGGTACATTTATTGCACGGCAATACATTTTAACACTCACAAGATTAAAAGGAATAAGCGCTTGGTCTGGTAGGCTACTTTCACACTGGGGTGTTTTTTTTAGGCGCTTTTTGTCTCCCTTATAGCGCCTGAAACCCCCCATCCACCCCAGTGTGAAAGCCTGAGTGCTTTCACACTGGGGCGGTATGTTTGCAGGACATTACAAGTCTACAAGCAGTATCTTTGGGGCGGTGCTGTGAGCGGTGTTTACACCACTCCTCCACCACCCCTGCCATTGAAATCCATGGCAAGCGCTTCCGAAGCGGCTGCACACCGCTTTAGAAGTGGGGCGCACCACCACTTTTTAACCCCTTGTGGGGGTAAAAAGCACTGCGCTCCCGCCTGCATAGCACTGCTATAAAAGCAGAAAATCGCAGCTGAAACTAGCGTCAATTTACTGATCCCGCCCGCCCCAGTGAAAGTAGCCTAAAAAGATCATCCCCTCTGTGTAGGGAGGACAAGCTGCTGCTGATGGAGTCCCTGTGATCACAACTATGCTGGCGGCTCCCAGCACTTCCAAGTCCGTGGGTGTACTCGGAGGAAGCCAACGTCCTTCCAGATGTCAAGTGGAGCACGCAGGGACTCGATCATCAGCCGCAACTCGTCCTCCCTACAGAGCAGATGAACCTTTTACTGAGACAAAGCGCTTATTCCTTTTAATCTTGTGAGTGTTAAAATGTATTGCCGTGCAATAAATGTACCCTGCATATTGCACTTAGATGGCGCTGCTCTCTTTTCTTTGGCTTGTGTATCCGCAGAGTGTCCTTCTAGCTCTCCATTGAGCCTGCAGCCGTCTTCCTCGGCAGCTGTTCCCAGAGACTGATTCAGAGATCCTAATACACCTGTACTTGCCTTGCCAATTGCTGCACTGGCTAACTCCCACTGTGCTGCAATGCGCCTAAGCTTGTTTTTTGTTTTGTGTGTGTGTGTGTGTGTGTTTTGAGCAATGGAATTCTTCAATTTTTATTGTATTTGCAAAATTAATGTAGGAATGGTTCTAAAGTCAAACGTGTATGCAGTGTTTTTATTGTGTTTTTTTACCTTAATGCGTTCCCTGCATTAAGGTAAAAAAAACACCTCCAGTCCCTAGTATTTACCTGATACCTTACACCAGTGGTGTCAAACTCAATTTCATTGTGGGCCACATCAGCATTATGATTGCCCATAAAAGGGCCGGTTGTATCTTTAAGACTATATGTCCAGAGCATCCCCTTCCCTTACATTAGATGTCAAGAGTCACCCCCACCATCAGAAGTTGAATCCTCCACCCTCCCTTACATCAAAGTGCACCCCCTTACCTTATGCTGCTGCTGGGAAGAAGCTGGATGCATTGCTGGAAAGCAGAAAGTACAGGGTCTGGAGGAGGACCAGAGGTGGGCTGGAGCTCCCCTGCAGCTGCAGGAGAGGTGCAAGGGCCACATGAAATGGCCTGGAGGGCCGGATTCGGCCCGCAGGCCTTGTGTTTGACACCTGTGCCTTACACCAATCCTGTGTGTGTGTGTCTATGAATGCACACAGCCTGGCTCAGGAGCGCGCCGGCACGTGTATTCCCCATAGCACATGACTTGCTAAGGAGGCAGCGAGAAGCTGATGGTTCCAGTCTGGGACTTCCAGAAGAGGAGGTAAAAGACCGCTTTGTGCAATATCATTGCACAGAGCAGGTAAGTTCTTCCTCTTATAAATAACAATAAAAAATGGCCTTTAGGCCCCTTTCACACTTGTGCGACACGATTTTGCCGTGATTTGGGATCAGTATGACTTTGGTCTGACTTTGTTGCAACTTTGGCTCAATGAAAACATATTTCAAAGTTGTACAGAAATGGTACAGAAATCACATCCTATATTATTCAGGTGCGATTTGCATGAGACTTTGAAGGTTTAACTTTGAAGTCAGTCTATGGACCTCAAGTTGCATCAAAGTTGGGCCAAAGTAATGCAGGGACTACTTTTAAAGTTGGCGTGACTTCAAAGTCATACGGTACTCATTGGAAATAATGGGGAATGACTTGTCATGCGACTTTGCAGTCCCAAATCACAGGACAACTCGCACAAGTGTGAAAGAGGCCTTAATATCACTTTAACTGTTCTGACAAGTAGAGCAAAAATATATATTTTGCAGTCTTCACTGTTGGCAGAGGGACTGGTAGCCTTGTGATATGAGTGGCTCCCTCCACCCCCCACCATTCACATCATTTTCTGGGCAGCCTACTAGCTCATTATGAGGTACTTGCCTCAGAACGAAGCTCCAACAAGTCCACCCGGTCCCCGAGGAGGGAGCTGCCATCTTCCCTCTGTGGATCCTTCCGGGTACGCGGCTCCGGCGCTGTGAGTGGCTGGAGCCGCGAGAAGTCACTCCCACGCATGTGCGGGGCCCGTCTTTACAGCGGACTTTCCGGCAGGGTCCGGCGCTATGCGCCAGCCCATCGCTGCGCATGCACCTGCTGATGTCAGTGGCGCTTGCAGTGAGAATATCTCCTAAACTGTACAGGCTTAGGAGATATTCTTTTTACCTACAGTTAAGCCTTATTATAGGCTCACCTGTACGTAAAAATGACTAGTGATACAACCGCTTTAAGAAAATCTCTTGCTTTGGTTAGGACAGTTATTACAGATCTGCCCTATTACTCATTTGTAACTACTGGATGCAGGCAGGCTGAACAGCTTCCTCCTCGGGCAGATTTGGTAGTACATGCAAATTCTTGTTTTGTGAAAACAGACAGAATGAAGAGCGGAAAATTGCACCTCAAGAGGCAGAAACTTCCATTTGTCCTTTGTACTTACTGTAAACATTCAAAGTAGACCAGACATGTGAGTGATGACATCTTCAGGTACATTGATCTGCAGTAAAGCTAGCTATAAACTGCTACAATTTAGTTCGGAAATGGTTGTTTCTCTAAAAGTTTACTCGCTTTTCTAATGATTAATGGTAAAATCTTTGAATTATTTCATGAGAATTAAAGGAGAGGGATGATTTTATATATACATATATATATATATATATATATATATATATATATATATATATATATATATATATATATATATTTATATTCTTACCTGATGCTGTTATCCAGAACAAAATTAACACTGACTGACGGCGATTCCAGTTCGGCATCACATTCGCTTTAATGCATCCTGACGTACAATGTTAATATTCACAACATTGTCTTGAGAAAATGTTCAGGGCTTTTATACAAAATATGTATAGTTACTGATTATCCAATGGTGTGATTCCATTTTTTACCTTGACATACAATTTGTCATTTGATGCATTTATTAATTGTTGTTGGATTATATGTACAAGGGGTTAAAGAGTTTGGGTTTATAGCACTGTTCTAATTTGGTATACAGCAGGGATAAGCTATTAGCGGACCTCCAGCTGTGGCAAAACTACAAGTCCCATCATGCCTCTGCCTCTGGGTGTCATGCTTGTGGCTGTCAGTCTTGCTATGCCTCATGGGACTTGTAGTTCTGCAACCGCTGGAGGTCCGCTAATTGCATATCCCTGGTATACAGTAGTGTCTGTTAAGGTAAGGCTCATTCAGACGGGTGATCACGCCCATTCCCTGGGGGATGTGCATCCACCTCAAAGCTGCGTGCTGGCAGCCCATAGATATACAAGCAGTGCCAGTATGGACACCGTCGCATGACCTGCAGAGCACATGCACAGTTCTGATCCCAGATGCCCTAAAGTCAGCTATAGATGGATCGAATCTTGGCTGGTTCAGCAAGGACCAGCTGAGATTTGATCCATCTCTGGGCAAGCAGTACCCAACTTTGGTACAACCAGCATGTCTGATTTTTAGCATGTGATTTATTGCTTCCAGCAGAGACGGCTCCCTGTGCTCTTAGCACTCACTGTGGGTGCAAGAAATAAAATGGCATAATCTATGACCTGCCTAACTTGCAGCACCTGGCAGAGCAGTGGTATGGAATAGGAGTGCAGATCTGTAGCAACCTATATTTTTCTTGCTCTGCCCAGGGGGCAGAGTGTATTCCTAGCGATCTTTGATGCATTTTTTTTTGGGTGTTATACAGGCGTCTTACAAACTTTGCAAGTGTTGTGTGTGTGTGTGTGTGCATGTGTGTGTGTGTGTTTTTTTTTGTTTTTTTTTTCCATGTGTTTCAAGCCTCGGGTGTTTGTTTACTGGCCTGTGCACAAGTGAGAGCTTTTCAGGTGTGCAACCATGTGCCAATTAATGTGTAGCATATTTACAGGATGTCTGTGGAGACAAAAATGCCTAAATACAGTGCAAAAAAGCGAAATTACATTTTTCATCATAGGGTGACTGAGGGTACAAGTGTGAACAGGGACAACTACAAAGAATGGGGTTCTGCATGTTGAGCATAGTTAAACAACTTTTTTTTTTTGGGGGGGTCTACCGATGGTGGTCCTGCCCCCCCCCCCCCCCCCCCCATCAACAGGGACAAGTGTGAACATGGGAGTCAGTGGGATACTACTTTTTACATTAAAGCGAAAAAACGTGACATAAATCCGTAAAAACAGAGGTGTCTGTAGGACATTTATACGATGTGTAATTAACCGTGTACCAACGTGTGGACTTTTCGAGAGTGAACACGTGTCCGGTCATTTGTTTGTGGGCTCCGAACTTTGTGTACCTTTTTTTTTTGTTTTTTTTTGTGTGTGTGTGTGTACGTGTGTGTGTGTGTGTGTTGTGAACGTTTCAAACATTCTGCGGA